>OY757918.1:53965946-54168928 GCA_963585895.1 Sepioteuthis lessoniana
AGTGTCCGAAAAATATTGTCGGGCCCCTGTATATATATATATATATATATATATATATGTTTTTGTGTATATATATATATATATATATACAAAAACATATATATACATATAGGTTTTTGTATATATATATATATATATATATATACAAAAACATATATATGTATATATGTTTTTGTATATATATATATATATGTTTTTGTGTGTATATATATATATATATATATATATATGTTTTTGTATATATATATATATGTGTTTTTGTATATATATATATATATATAATTTTTTTTTTTGTATATATATATATATTTTTTTTTTGTGTATATATATATATATATATATATATATGTTTTTGTATATATATATATATATATATGTGTGTGTTTTTGTATATATATATATATATATATATATATATATATGTGTGTTTTTGTATATATATATATGTTTTTTATATATATATATGTATATATATATATATGTTTTTGTGTGTATATGTATATATATATATGTATACGTTTGTATATATATGTGTATGTATATATATGTTTTTTATATATATATCATCTATTGACCTGTGGTGTTTGTCTGCTCAACATCTTTTGAAGTGTGCTGTTGACCTGCTGCTAGAATAATCTTCTTTTTTCACATCCACTCTGCTGCTTTAAATGGCTTCTGAGCTTTAACACTGCTAGAAAAAAATTTACTTTTCTATTCTGCCTTTTTTTCTTTTACATCTTATCCTGCCCATCCATATAATCCCTAAGTTTTAACTTTGTGTACGTCCACCGTTAAGCTATTTTAGAATTTACCGGATATTTGTCAGTGTCAAGTAAATGGCTGGTTTATCTGGGTAGTCAATAAAGTGTGTTGAAGGAAGAGCACCTCACAAGTAGAATTAAACTTGGCAGCGAAGATCAACGAATACTCTTGTGGAAACAGCATTTTAAAATCTGCTTGGAAAATCGCCCAATGTTATGAATGAACCTATCACGAAAAGTCTTAGTAATCAACTAGACATCAAACTTGGACAGTTGATGCATGAAGGACTAGACATAGTACTAAGAGAGATTAAAAACAGAAAAGCTGTAGGTCTTGATCAAATATCCCCAGAAGTATGAAAAACAAGGAAATTCAACGACATACTGCTGTCACTTCAACGCCATATATAGCCATAATAGGTATACAAAGGGCTGCATCCTCCCTTTCCCAAAGAAGGGTGACCACGGTATAGCCAAGAACTACCAAGGTATGACTCTTACTTCAATAGCAGTCAAGATTTACAATTCTCTGCTACGCAACTGCAGTGAATCCGAAATTGAGAAAATTTCTAGGAAGAACCAAATGGTTTTCAGAGAAATCAAACCACAACATCACAAATTTTGATAATCTGTTGAATTTTAGAAGGGATTTATGCAAAAATCTTTGAGGCGATAGTATTATCTTTAGACTTCTCCAAAGCATTTGACTTCATACATCGAGGGAAGATGGAGTAAATACATCTGGCCTATGGTCTCCCCAAAGAAACCGTCACAGCCATAATGATGCTCTATAAAAATACAAATGTAAAAGTTTGCTCACTGTATGAAGACACAGACTTCTTTGACATTGTAGCAGGTGTGCTGCAAGGAGACATATTAGCCATATACCTGTTTATTATCTGCCTAGAGTCTGTGCTTTGAATGTTGATTGATTTAATGAAAGAAAATGGCTTTATGCTGGCAAGAAGTAGACAATACCTCACATAAATCATTACAGCTGTGGACTATGCTGATGACATTGCGCATCTGGCAAATACATATGCGCAGGCTTAATCCCTGCTACATAGTCTGGAACGGGCAGCAGGTAGCATAGGTTTCCAGGTGAACACAGACATAACCGAGTTCATGTGATTTCATCTTCACAGTAAATTTCATCTTCACAGTAAATGGTACATGTGTGAAATTTGTGGACAAGTTCACCTACCTCGGAAGCAGCGTCACATCTACAAAAAATGACATCAACACACTAATGAAGGCATGGACAACTTTTGATAGGCTATAAGTCATAAGGAAATCAGACCTATCTGATAATATAAAATGCAGTTTTTCACAAGCAACAGTCATGTCAATACTACTGTATGGATGCACCACATAGGCACTAAGTGTATGGAGAAAAAGCTTGACAGCAATTGCACAAGAATGCTACAGGCTGTATTGAACAAATCTTGGTGGCAACATTCCACAAAACAGCTGTTGTATGGCCACCTACCACCCATCTCAAAAACTATCCAAATTAAACAAACATACATAACACTCCTGTGGACCCCTTCACATAATCAAGCAAGGGTTGGGCAACTAGCTAGAACCTATCTACAACAGCTCTATACTGATACCGGATGTAGCATGGAATACCTGCTGAGAGTAATGGACAATAGAAACTAGTGGTGAGAGAGGGTTAGGGAAATCCCTGCTTGCGGTACGACATAATTATATATTCATATAAGTGTATGTATTTAATGCATATTCACGTGTGTGTGTGCACACATGCATATATATATATGAGGTGCTAGTGTAATGCTTACCATTATAGGAAATGTACACATTGACCTGAGTTCAAATTCTGGATGAAGCTTTTTGCATTTCACAAAGTGCTAATATTGTTAGGAAAGCTATGATTAATTATTCTCCCTCCTGCTATGGCTAAATAGTTGGCAGAATGGGCTCTTTATCCTTGGTATGGCGACTGGTTTAGTAGAAGGAATACTTAGAATTAATACCTGTTTAACTCTGTTTAAAAGATTGACCTTCTCACACACGTATATATATTTATATATGTATACACACATGTATCTATGTCTATATACACGTGTTCGTGTGTTCGTGTGTATATTATATATTGTCATTTTGCATTAAAATATTTATGCTTGATTAAAATAAGTTATATACAAATACATGTTAAATGGAAATCAGTTTATTTATTCTATCAATACTGTTCTCTTTTTCTTTTCTTTTTTTTTTTTTTTTAATTTTTTTTTGTTGAACTATGATGAAGTTAAATAAACAAATCCTTGCTACCATCCTATTTTCTTTGATCTCTAATTAGTGTCACGTGGTGTCCCACTAAGAAGATAGAAATAAAATTACTACTATCCTCTTGTTTGAATTAACAGTAGCAAGCCATCAGAGAATGACCGTTAAGAACAGATGTTTGTACTCGGTGACCTCCCTCGGGTCACCTGACATGGGAAGGAAGAAGGTAGAAGCCAAATGATTGGCTGGGACTCTAAAAAACTGAAGTGGCACCTTCTTCCCGTCAGCGAAAAAAGATGAAAATTAGTTGTTGGACAGGGTTCGTGGCGGATGGAACCAAAAGCCAAGTACTCCGGGTAAAAGAAGACGAAAAGAATATCTCGGACACGAAGGAGCCTTTTCTTCAAGCCAGTATTAAAAATAGCATAAGCCAGTATTAAAAATAGCATAAGCCCATAAAAGAGGAAATATTCTCCACAGGAACTCCATCAAAAAAAGAAAAGATAAGTAAATTTTGAGACCGTTTCTCCTTATACCCAATTTTATATACCCTCTCTCTCTCTCTCTCAATTTGAAGAAAAACGAAAGAAAAGAAAAGAAGAAAGACATTTATGTTCATGGACTGTTCATTTATGATATATTTGACACATTGAAGGTGTATATCTATGTGTAGTAAAATATTGATATATTTTAATGTTCCCACGTGGTCGAAGTTGTTATTTGCAGTGTCTTCTACAAGTTTGTTATGTCATATTTCTTTTCCAGCTTCTATTCGCCTTATGTTATCTTGCTTAAAATTGTCCTATTAATTCCTTTAAAATATCACACGGGAAACCGGAATTGCCGACTACTATAATTAATATTATTACGTCTAAACCTAGAGGTCCATATCTTCCATTGTTCTAGGGGAGGAAGACTAGTGACCTAGTGGGTGTGTGTATAGTGTGAAATTTGGAACCCCTTGCCAGCGGCGGTCAGTCTAGCCATATATTAATCCCCCACATAATATGCCAGTTCTTATGTGCCCGAGGAAAAAAAAACTCTGAACAAGGACTTATTCTAAAAGGGATCAAGTGCCAACCTGCCCCGTCTTCACACGTGCGAAAATAAAGTCCCGTTCTGGGATAAAAGTAAATTTTTCGCGTCACATTAGTAATATGAGAAGACTTGGATATTTGCTAGTGCTTGTAACCTGGAATAATATGTTTTTAAACTCTACAAAAGTTAGTCTCTGCTAAGAAGTTTTTATATGCTTTATATTTGGTTTTTCCTCCTTTCTCCCATTTAGATAAGACAACCAGATAGAACAATACACCAAGAACACAATTGATGCACTCCTGCAGAAGCCAGTTTATTTGCTTTCTGGACAAATAGACCTTCCTGATCAGTTTTAAGTTAAAATGATGCAGGCATCATATACATGTAGTCTATGGTTTGATCTGTCTTTCAGATAAAAGGAAAGCTAATTTAAAACTTTGCATACATATATACAGTAGGCAGTGGTTAATTACTATTGTAGTATAAAGTTTGAAGGCAAAGTAAGGTAATTGATGTTATCAGTTTTTATTTAACAAATAAAATCAATTTTGTAAGAAAATGTAAATAAAGTATATATTTGAAATATTTCATTTTTTTAAATTTTTAACAAATTTTATTTCTTTTTATCTGTTTTAGCCCAATTGATAGAAAAAGATGGAAAAATACAAATTGAGTATTCTGACAGGTAAGATATGAACTGTTGGTAATCAAATTGTGTAATATGTTGTTGAATATTACAGTATTCTCTTTTCAGCATAGATTATACCCACTAAAATCTATAAAAAAAATTTGATCCTATTTTAATTAAAATAAAAACAAAAAACAGTAAAATAAGATTTCCTAAAGAAAAATTACTTTAAGTTTTAATTTGTAAAATACAAGCATTCAAAATTATACTTTTTCAACATTCTTTTAATGCATCTCTTGGCTACTGTTATGATGTTAATTTGTGGTTTGTAAAGACAAACACTAAATAACATGTAACAATAAAAAGGGTTTATTAGGCTGGTAATAAAAGGTGCAAAGGTCGCATGAGTAGTAAGACTAGCTCAGCGTACTGCTCTATGTCAATTGATAGTCTTCTACTTTTTACAAAACATCTTAAATTCACTTCCTGTGAGTTGGGTCCCATTGTCACTGACAATTACTCTGGTACTCCGAAACGCGCAAACAGTTCTGTAAGAAAATATTTTGTTACCATGGCAGTTGGTCTTTTGCACTTAAAAATTTTGGGCCATTTGGAAAAGCTATCTACAACTATCAAGTAATAGTTACCATTCATGGGTCCAGCATAATCTATGTGGAGCCTGGTCCATGGAACATCTGTTTTTGGCCATAATGTGAATTTTACTGGCGGTGCTTTCACTGCCAGTTGACACCCTTTACAAGTTTTAACCACTTGTTCAATATCTTTGTCTATATTTGGCCAATAAGTGTAACTTCTCATCAGGGCTTTCATACGTCCAATACCAGGATGCCCCTGATGAAATTCCTTCAAAATTAGTTTTTGTAACACCACCGGCAACACGACTCTTCCAGTATATTACAGCACTTCATCACATATTGAATATGCTGGTGAAGAAGTTTTATACTTTTTCGAAGTTACAACTTTTCATTTTTCTGATAAAAATGTCGTTTTTTGCTTTTAATTTTATTTCATCTAATGTGACCGGTAATTCTTTTACTGTGTTTGACATTACTTCAACCAATTCATTTTCTACTTGTAACGATGCTATCACTGTATCCTCTAGCAGTTCCAAAGACGTTGGGATCAGTCTAGATAAACCATCTGCATGGCTTAATTTTTTTGATGATAAAAATTCCGTTTTGTAATTATAGTTCAACAAAATGGTTCCCCATCATTGTAACTGGTTTGCCATATGCCTAGGGATACCCTTTTTCGAACCATATATTGATAGCAACAGGCGATGGTCAGTCTGCAATATAAACCTTCACCCATGTATATACTTATGGGATTTTTTACAAGCATAGATGATAGCTAAGCTTTCTTTCTCAATTTAAGAGTACTTCTTTTCTGCAGGTAATAATGTCTTTGATGCATATGCCACTGGCTTCATATTACCGTCTTTGAATTTATGAAGAATTACCGCACCTATTCCATACTTGCTTGCGTCCGATGCCATTATAATTTCCTGTTTAGGGTCATAATGTGTTCTGACATCAAAATATTCTTTATTTTGTCAAACGCCTTCTGACACAATTCTGACCACTCCCACTTTGCTCCCTTTTTAAGCAATTTATTTAATGGCGCCCTAAGGTTGTGCATTTTAGGGATATATATACCATAGTAGTTTGCCAATCCTAGGTATGCTTGTAGCGTTACTAAGTTTTTGGGGGTTGGCATGTTTTTTATCGCTTCTGCCATTGCAGGGTCTGGTCTTCTTCCATCAGAATTGATTATCTGCCCCAAATACTTAATTTCACTCATGAAAAATTTACATTTTTCCGCTCCAAGTTTGAATCCATTTTCTTCAATTCTTTCAAAAACTTCAATAATATGTTCAAAATGTGTTTTTCAATCCTTTCTCTTTATCAAAATATTGTCGAGTGGCCAAGTCCAAACCTGCCATCATAATGTCCATAATTTGCTGAAAAATACTAGGGGATACTTTTAAACCAAAAAGAAGCCGGTTAGATTTATATAAACCCTTGTGTGTATTTATAGTCAACAATTTTGAACATTCTTCCTCGACTTTCACTTGGAGATAGGCATCTGATAAATCTAATTTAGAGAATATTTTTCCTTCATTTAAACTTGCAAATATGTCTTCCAGTGATGGTAAAGGATATGTATGGTCCCTTAAGCAATCATTTACACCAGTAGAAAAATCGGCACACATCCGAATTTTGTTGTTCTTTTTCTTAACATACACCACAGGACAGGCCCACTCTGAAAATTCAATGTGTGAAATAACTCCTAAATTTTTGAGCCGTTCCAATTCTTTATCAATTTGTTTCAATGCACCAAATGGCACATTTGTTTTTCGCTTGAAAATAGGTTTTGCATTTTCCTTCACTTCAAATTTTGCCTCCGTCTTTTTGCAAATACCCAGACCTTCTGAAAATACTTGTGGAAATTTTATTTTTAGATCTTTTATCATATTTTCTGCAACCCAATTTTTAAAAGGAGAAGAAACATTAATTTTGTTGTAAAAAGAATTTCTAGGGAGTTCCCATAAATTAAAAAGTACAATCCAATCTGTTCCAAATAAATTTGAAGCATTTTGTAGCACATACACTTTAGATTTTAGTGTCTTACCAACAAATGAAATATTACAAGAAAATTCACTTTGAAAATGCTATTTTCTTCCTGAAATCCCACTAGCCACTTTTTCAGTCTTTTTAAGCAAAGGTCTGCCTATTTTGATCCATGTTTCAGTATTAATAATAGAAATATCTCTTCCCGTATCTAGCTAATTTAACATTTTTTCCATTAATTTTTGCCTGTACGAATTTTTTTTTTTTTTGCCCCTCCTCAATCTCCTGACGTGATAACACAAAATTCACTTTATCTTTCTTAGACTTAAATTTATTCCTTTTGCTTTTGCAATGAGCACTTATATGGCCTTTATTGCCACACAAAAAGCAATTTTTGTTGCGAAAAAAAACTCACTTTTACCATGACCACCACCACATCCAGAACACGTTGGTGTTTAAACATTTTTCTTCCCGTCTTTGATTGAATAGCATGGACATGGGAAATGTCTTTTTCTTCAATTTGCGTGTTGTCATGTTTTAAGTTTACCATTCTTTGGCACTCTTCTGTCACCTTCTGTAAAGTGACCTCGGTACCTTGTTCAAGTTTTGTTAATATTCGAGATCTTATGTCCTTATCTTTGCTAGAAGTCAAGCCTTGAACGAATATCAGACATTTAAATCGATCAATTGAAAGATCAAGTAACATAAAACGTTCAAACATTCTGTTAACATTTCCAGCATAAGTAACAAAATTCTCATCTTCACGTTTTACCGCATTTAAACACGAGAAACGAGTATGAAACAAACTAACTCGCTCGCCAAAAATACTAGATAAAATATTAACAGTTTCATCGAAAGAAATGTCACCAATTCTTCTTGGGAGGACAAAATTTGTATACTTATTATTTTCGTCTGTACCTAACTTTTGTAAGAGTTAACAGTCCAGCCTTCGCATTTTTATTTTTTTTCAAATATTGTTTCAAATCTTCTGAAATACACAGGAAATGTTACCCCCTCATCTGGGTAAAACTTGAACTCGGTAATCGAATTCGCAATGCCTTCGGCCGTGAATGACGAATTTACTGGATTGTTTTTCAGTAAAATCGCTTCATATAACGCCTTTGTGTCATTGTGTTGCTGTGTGCGTAATTCCAGTAGTTGCACTGAAACAATTCTTGTTGCCTTTCTTGTTGCTCTTGTTGACTTTGCACTAAAGTTTGATGCAATTAACTCTTCCATTATGCCAAAAAATATTTCACACGTAATAGATGACAAAAACGCTTTAAAAAAATTTTTTTTTGTACAAGAACTGTTTGTCAAAAAAAAAAAAAAAAACGTATTTTTTACGACAAAAACTACCCTTTCTTAAACGATGGGAAAAATCCAATTTCTCCATGAAAGAAAGTTTGACGTAAATTCAACTTCTCCGTGAAGAAAAAAATTTCGACGTAAATCCAAAACCAAGCGCATATTTTTTTTTTTTTTTTTTTTAGAAAGAAAAAATTTTAACACAGTCCCACAGTCCACTTGACTTGTAAAGTTGAAAAATTTTCCACTTCGCATGATGATTAAACTCCGATGTCGCCACTGTTATGATGTTTAACACTAAATAACATGTAACAATAAAAAGGGTTTATTAGGCTGGTAATAAAAGGTACAAAAGTCACGTGAGTAGTAAGTCTAGTTCAGCGTACTGCTTTTATTCCTATGTAATATATACAAAGAAGGCACAAAGCCTTGAAGTTTTTTTGGGGTGGGGAAGAGGAAGGGAGCGGTCTTGTATTAACTATATATTCTAAGGGGACCTAACTAGCCACATTCGCCGACCCATTCAACAGTACAATATATAACCATTCATCCATCACCATGCACGCTGCAACCACCAAAATACCAAATTTGCTCTATGAAAAAGGCCTACTTAAAAGCCCGAATGAAATGTGTGATTTTATTTACAATTGATGATTTATATGATGGGAATGGGAGAAAAACCCCAAAATATACAGAAACGAAAACAAAGGAAAAAATTCCCTGTTTGGTTGCCCTCCCATCTCCCCGTCTACAAAAATGGAGGCCGACTGTTTTCCGGTGTCTGAAAACACCGAAAACAAGCTAGGTGAGACGGAGACCTTAGTCTAGTAGGGCAAAGAAATACAGGGTTGGGAACGGAATGGGCATATAAAAGCAGGTAATGTGATTTTTTTTCAAGATCTTCAACAAAAGCGAACTGGGGTACGGGTTAAGGTATAAAAATAATGGGGAGGGGGAAGATCTTGAGAACTAACGACTAGATGACGGGAACGATGACTCACAACATCCTGCTAACTAGGTTTCAAGGGGGAGAAACAATGCCTACTTACCCGGCATGGAGTCCCGAAGGACCTGTACCATAGACATCATCATCATACAATCCCTTCTTTTGTGTCGTCCAAATTACCATTCGAGCTACAGCTAGGATCATGAGAAACACCACGCGCTTCTCACCCTGAAACGGAGAAAAGACTGTTGTCTACGATGTAACCAACGTCGAGCAGCACGAGCTGCTTGGGTTCGATGTGAGCCATCCACTCCCCGAAGTGATCCCAAAACAGGCGAACTCGCTCGCAGTAGTAGAAGGCGTGCTCAGCCGTTTCTTCCAAACCACTGCTGCAGCGAGCACAATTGGGCATATCTGCCAGGCCTGCCTTGTAGTTCAAGCCTAGAAGGGGTAACGCATTCCGAACAAGTCACCAGGTGAGCGAGAATTCGGAGTTGTTCAAGAAGCTCGATCCTGGCGTCCAATTTCGGTGAGAGTGGATCTCTTCCACCATCCAGCCGCACCGCTCGCTAAGAGGGTCCAAGGCAGAACCCACCACTAGCTCCCGATATGGCTCTTTCCGAAGCCGTGAAAGGTCACTGGACCCTAGAAGGTTACAAAGGGCCGTTCGGCACTCACGGACAAACAGTGCTTCGCCCGTTGGCTTATGTCGACCTTCAGCCTTTGGGTCTGACTTGAGGCGAGGAAAAGTCCAACTCGCCTTTTGTCTCCACACTGCGTCCCTCGTCAAGGATCGGCCCAAGTATGCAAGTCTTTCAGCTAGCCAGTGGCTCTCCAGATCAGGCATACCCAGACCATGAATGACAGAGTCTTAGGTTCAACGGCTTCAACCAGTTTGAGAATTGGGAGTATTTCGTTTTCTTTGAAATATTTTACATATTTGTTGACTCTGTTGTTCTCGTGGTCCGTGGTGTTTTTTTTTTGTTTTTTGTAGCTGTGATGACCTGGTGGTCTTTGTGCTGGTGGGATAGTGCTGCCGATGAAAATGATAAGTCTTCTGGCTTTGGGGAGGGTTCTATGTCATTAAATATGTCTGTTGGTGAATTTGTCATTGGTGAGATAAGCGTCGGTTCCTCCATAGTTGTGTTTGAAAAGCAACTAGGAGGAAAAGTGTCCGGATGTAGTTTTTAGAATGCATGTATGACAAGCAATGTGAAAAAGGCCAACGAATAAAAAGATGAAAAAATAGCAGTCGTTTTTTGTTTTTTTTGAATAAAACAAAAAATCGAGTCGAGGTTTGACCTTCCTCAAAAACAAATAACAATAACAATTGTTTAAGGGGGGTCACAAAGCAATAACAGAGCAGTAACAATAATAACAATTTTAGAGACAATAATAACAATAATTCACTTACTTTTCTTCAAGTAAAATGTACCCACATCCAAAAAAGGAGCAAGGTGCACTGCTTTATGTTCTACTTAAAGCGAGTAAAACAGTTCACTTTCGAGAGGGGTGGAAGGTTTCCTACACAACAGCTACTAAGTTGCTATTTCCTACTGATCTAAGTTTTCAAAATTTAGAACTTTATCATCACGTCACGCCACCAGCACGGATCTCCCTGATCCTCTCCCGCCAACCTTCTCTATTGTCCATCACTCCCGGTAGGTCTTCAAGGCTACATCCTGTATCATCACAGAGCTGTTTTATATAGGTTCTAACTGGTCGTCCTCTGCCTTTGCTCGTTCATGTGAAGGGGTCTACAGGAGTATGTCACTTATGAGTTCATCCTTACTTCACCAGCAGTTTCCCACATGTCTGGTTTGTCTAATTTGGATAGTTTTCATGATGGGTGGTAAGTGGCTGTACAGCTGCTGCTTTGTGGGGTGCTTGCAGCATTCATGAGTAATTGCCGTCATGCTTTTTCTCCATATATTTATTTAGCGTTTATGTAGTGCATCCATACAGCATTATCGATATGACTGCTGCTTGGAAAAAACTGCGTTTCCTTTTGTCAGTGAGGTCTGACTTCCATATAACTGTTAGCCTATCGATAACTGTCCATGCTTTTGTTAGTTGCGTGTTGATGTCTGTCTCGGCTGATGAGACACTGCTTCCTAGGTAGGTGAACTTGTCTAATAGTTTCAGAAAACTACCATTTAGTGTGGAGATGTCGCCTCTTTATTTAAAACACATATATTCCGTCTTGTTTGCTTTGACGTGGAGACCTATGCCTGCAGTTGCTCATTCCAGACTATGTAGCAGGGTTTCAGCTTGGGCGGGTGTATTTGCCAGAAGTGCTATGTCATCGGTGTAGTCCATGTCTGTAATTGTATGTGCAGGGTATCTTCTGCTTCTTTCCTTTGTCAGCTTGAAACCTTTGTCTTTCATCTTATCAATAGATGTTCTAAGCACGTAATCTAGACAGATGATAAAGAGGTATAGGGGGCTAATGTGTCTCCTTGATAGTCAAAATTTGTGATGTCATGGATCGATTTCTCCAAAAGCCATTTGGTTCTTCCTAAATATGTTCTCAATTTTGGGTTCTATGTAGTTGCGTAGTATCTTGGCTGCTATGGATGTAAGAGTTATACCTTGGTAGTTCTTGGCTAGTCTGAGGTCATCCTTTTTAGGTAAGGAGAGGATGCATCTCTTTGTCCATCTGTCTATTGTGTTTTAATTATATATGGCATTACAGTGTCGAAGTAGTGTCGTCAAATTGCCTGGTCTTCCATGCTTCTGGGGGTTTTTCATCAAGCCCTGCTGATTTTCTATTTTTAATTATTCTTAGTACTGAGTCGAGTTCTTCTTACATAAACTGTCCTTGTTTGATGTCTCATTGTTTACTAATAATTCTTGTGATTGGTTCATGGGTAACTTTCGGAGGGTTTCCGAGTAAATTCTTGAAGTGTTGTTTCCATAGTTGTATTCATTCTTCTTGGCTGGTAGCTTTCAGTTTAGCTTTCGCAGTGTTCTTCCTTCTGCTCACTTTGTTTACCGTTTGCCATGCTATTCCAGATTGTCTATCTTCAACCGAGTTCCTAATCTTATTGATCTGATTTTGTATGTTTTCTGTTTTTTCTTTTAGGTATATGTTAGCTAATTCATTTTGTGCTTTTTTAATTTTTGGGCATTGATATTGGTTGGGTTCTTCCTATTGTATTTGGAAGCAGTTTTCATGTTTGCATGCTTTTTTTTAACCGCTAATGTTTCCCATAGGACTCTAGGTTTAGCCCTTTGTTTAGTTGGTATGCATTCTGCTGCCGCTTCTAAATGGGCATGGATGAAATTCTCATGTTTGTCATTTGGAGTATGTGTTTCTGTCTTCTGTTGTGCATCAAATTTGTTTCTTTGTGTTAACACATATTTATCTCTAATATCCCTGTTATTAAGCAGTGGTTGTACCATGGTTGTTGTTCGGGCTATATTCCTTAGTAGGTTCAATTGTATCTTTGCCGTGACAATTCGGTGATTGGAAGACACACCCTTGAAAGAGGAATATGCCTCGCAATTCAATGCGCTATTATTTCATTCCGTGTTTATAAAGACGTAGTCTATCTATGCTTTAGTATTATTTGCATAGGTGTAGGTCCATAGTTTTCCCTCCCTTTTCTGAAATTTTGTATTGGGGCATGTTTATCTATTTTCTAGTGTGAAATCTGTCAGATGTTCCCCATTTCTGTTTGACACATTGTGTAAGCTGAATTTATGGTTTACCTTTTTACCAATTTGGGCATTCATGTCTCCACCAATGATGGGAACATTGTTTTTCAGGATGCTACAAACAAGGGAGGATAGCTCATTATAGAAGGCAATGAGTTCAGTTTCTTCACTAACATTGGTAGGGCTGTAGCAGGAGATGATTGTTGTGCTGGAGTTGCCATCAAAAATAGGTACCATCATCCTAGGTTGTATTTTCTCTATTCTATTTAGTGATTTTAGGGCCTGTGGTCTTATAAGCATACCTACAACTCCTATCATGGCATTGACAGAGTTTTTCCATACAGATGCAGTGGCTAGTGTCTATCCATTGCCAGTATCATGATATTTAATATCCTCACTATAAGTGTGCCTGTGTTCTTGAATGCATATTATGACTATGTTATGATCTATCGCTGATGCTGTCAGGTAGTTGTCCTATTCTATTTAAGGTTCTAATGTTGAATGTCACTATTTGTATTGTGCATTTGCATTTTAGTAATTTTTGTTTTAGTTTGAGCTCTGCAGCTGATTTTTCGAACCATAGAAGCCACCCTTATAGATAAGCAGCAGTAGTTCCCCAGTCGAACTATTTGATCTTGGCCATTGATTCATACATCCAGGGCCTAGTTAGGCATTGCATTATACCGTCAGAGGGTTTATCCACTCGCCTTTACATCCACCATGCTGCTTCTCATGGCTTTCGTGTGGCGGAAATCGTGAAAACGGAGAGAGGGGGGCTTACATTTTAAGCGACCTCGCGTGTGCGTTGTTCAAACAGGCCGGGAAACAAAGAAATTCAAGATGGCGCCTGCAACCTTTTTATAACCATCTGATCTCGTAAAGTCGCGCAAATCATCACTGCTCGGATGCAAATGAGGTGGTCTCTGACTGAATAAAAGCGGATCGCTTTGAGGATATGTTTTGTGTTTATCCGGGGATCGTTGGATTCGGTTGTTGTTGTTTCTGCTCGTGTGACATACAGAGAATAGAAAGGAGTTTTGCTGAACTAACCGAGACCGCTTTGAAAGTGAATACAGGGATCAATTTCACATTGTCATTTGCACCTACTCTTACCACCAAACTGATATTTGAAAATTCAGGGAGCAGTGATATCTTACTACATTTCGAAAAAAAAAAGATTTTTTTCTCTTTTTTCTTTTTCTCTTTCTTTCTTCCCCCTTCTGCCAGTATTAAGTTTTAACTTAGTTAAAGTCCACAATTACTTTCTTTTTTTCAAATTTCATTGGAGTCCTTATTTATGGTTCTTTGCATCCTTATAGGCATTCTATTTTACGTTAACTTAGGTTTTCAATTTCTAATAAAGTCCAATAGTATTAGCTTCTCTTGACCAGGTTCAACCGTTACTTGGAATTACAGTATTTGTCTTTGCATTTAAAGCACAAATAATATACAGTTGTGATTTTACAAATAAAAAATAAAATCATTCATGCATTTTAAGATGATAATATCGTAAGACAATATATATCTGACTGTTATTTGAAGTCGGTCAGATTTGGAATGGAAGTCGTTCTTTTGTAAAACAATCAATTATTGCGTATCTAAGAGTTGAATGTTGTTTCTTAAAACAGCTATATATGTTGGATTAGTTCATTAAATTATTTTGGATGTTTATGTAGAATTCTCAATTGTTTTTCATACTTAGAATGAATTAATAGAAGATAAATTGAGTGAATTTGTTTTTAATATATCAGTTATCCTTCTTATTTTCTCCAGTTGCCTAAAAAGTGTCGACTAGAAGCCAAGATTTTGAAACCATAAAATATTCAGATCATATGTTAATTACTAATTTGACCTGCTGTAATCCAGATCCACTGCTAATTTATACATCATTTTTATTTGTACAATGACCAGCTTTACAAGCCATGCTGTTTCTATCTTTCTATACTAATAATCTACTCTTGGCTGTATGTAGTAATTTACTAAGCTTTTTGCTTAGATGTAGCACAAGGCCGCATGAATGGGGCACCCAATGAAAATCAAACTCACTCATGAAGGCTTGCTAGTCTACCTTGCTAACCATTACACCACCCGAGGTGCCCAACTATTGGCTGTATGTAAATGTATATTTGATCTACACCAAGAAATTTATAAACAATTACAATGCATATATAAATTAAGCTGCTATAGCAGCCATCTTACTAACCCGCAAAGAAAAAGGATAAGGGTTGTGCTGTGTGTCAGAGAGAGACTCAAAATTGAACCAGAAACAGACAACTTACGAGAGAAAGAGAGTGCATATTCTTTTCCATCCTCTCATTTGATTGATTCTGACATTATGTTACTAAGTACCTGGATAGGTAGGCTTTGGCCTCAATAAATGGAAAAAAGATCTGGGAGGAGGCAGTTTGTCCAAGTAGCATGACAGACAAAGTGAAAAAAGAAAGAAGTAGGACAAGAAAGGAAGAAGAGAGGAGAAAGAAAAGAAAAATTACTCTGCCAGTAAGTGTCAGACTCAAGAATTTTTTTACTTCCAGCTATTTTGGCATTTAAGGTGCAGCCCAGTAGAATTTCAACCTCAATGAATTGTCCAGTGGCCATTTGCATTTTTTTTCTATCCCTATTAACATTTTCTTTTTTTCTTTTGTGAAAAGGACAAGAGTTACCGGAGGTCATGGAATATTAACTTCATTGACGCATAATGGCAGATGCCAAGTTCAACTTCAAACTCATTCCCAAGTTCGATGGCTCCATGTCTGTGATGGATTTGATCAAGAGTGTGAAGTTGATTTGTCACTTATGTGGGAGTTAAGTAGGTTGAGCTAGTCATTCCACTGCGACTAATGGGAGGTACTCTGGATGTTTACCAGCAGTTAAGTGACCATAAAAAGGCTGACCAAGGCTGCATTGTACAAGGCCTTTGTGATGGATCCTTGCACAGCGTAAGAACACTTTACTACCCATACATTAATGGCAGGCAAGACAGTAGATGTCTTCTTTGCAGCCCTAAAGAAGGTGGCTGTTCTGTTTGGAGAATTACCTGAACAGACTTTTGTATATATGTTCATGGCTGGACTCCCGGCTTGGGTGAAACAACTATTGAGGGCATCCATGAGCATCAAGGCAACACTGAGTAATCAATTACTTGAGCACAGACTGGCCATCATCTGGGATGAAGCAGTGCTGGTTGTAATGGCCACACAGACAGTTCACTAACCAGAAAGAATTGCTTTTGTTGTAGACGAATTGGTCACATCACTAAGGATAGCACAGACAATGTGGGTGGGTATGCTGCTTCCAATGTGGCGGGATCGGACACATAGATTCAAGCTGTCCAGGAAACTAGCTAGGGGACGTGATGTCAGCTCTGCTTGGCTCCCAAGACAAGAGGTAAACAAGGAGCAACCAATTATCAGAGTACACGTTGACAAAATGCCTTGCTTGGCACTTCTTGATTCACACTGCTCTCACGCCATAGTGAGTGCAAGACTGTGCCACACCTGGAGCAAGAGTGTCATTAAAATAACGACCATAAATGGCCAGACACAGGTGTGCTGTGGGGTAGTATCAGTGACGATTCGTACTGACTCTGGTGCTTCTGCTAATTCAATGTGTTACTAACACAAGAAGATATACTGTGCTTTGACTTACTGCTCGGATATAACACTATCAAGGCACTGGGTGGTGCCCTCATCACATGAGCTGGAACTATGCAATTCCTGGAGGCCCTGGTATGTGCCGCACTTTGTATCGATTGGTCTAACTTCAGGATAGAGTTCGATTGACACCAGAGTATCTGGACAGCCTCATGGAAATGGACGGACGATGAGGTGCCAACCAAGTTACAGAATAGCATCACAGAGTACCCTGTAGCCACGAATGTTAGGATTGCATACAAACAGGAGCTTGACACTTGGATCAAAGATGGTTGGTTGATCCCATACTCCAGCCAAAAGCTTGGACCTCCCAGAGGTTTGATCTCTTTAATGGCAATTATACAACAGAACAAGTTGAATGTGCAACCAGTTATGGACTACTGTGAGGTCAACCAATACATTGAGGCTTACACGGCCAATGCCGATGTATGTGCAAGCAAGTTGAGGGAATGGCACCAGAAAGACTCAAACATGTCATTGCTGGATCTGTGAAAGGCCTATTTGCAAGTGTGGATCGACAAAACTTTATGGCTGTTTCAGACGGTGGTATTTCATGGCAAAGACCAGACTGGGTTTCAGCTTGAATGTCGTGCCACAAATCATGAAGATCATCATTAGTACTGTGTTTTCCCAAGATGAGACCGTCGAAAAGGCAATGTTGGCCTACCTCAATGAGATTTACATCAACAAAGATGTAATCCCACTGTCACACATCTGAGCAAAATTAGCACAGTTTGGCCTAGATTGCAGGGATCCAGAGCAGCTTGAAGACAGAGCATTCATACTGGACCTAGATGTCAAGCACCATGCAATGGAGATGGGAAAGTGTGGTTCTAGGCATACCTGAAGTAGTCACAAGGTGATCTATTTTTTCCCTGTGCATAAAAATTGTGAGGCACTTGCCAGTGTGTGGCTGGCTTTGCACAGCAGTGGGCATAATAAAACACAGGGCGAATGTAGTAACCTCAGGATGGGACGATCAAACGAGTGATGCCTTCCTTACCTGAATGATTGCAGAAAGTGTTGAAAGAGTGACACACAAGGACCCTGCTCGAGGAGTATAACCTGACAGTGTAACACTTGTCTTGTCATACTGCAACCTTGCTGACCAGTTGACATGAGTGCCCCTCAAATGGTACATTGCCATGAAGATGGATGCTGAGCCTGGTTTTCAAACCTGTGCTGCCACAGTGAACGCAATGAGCCAGCAGCAAATAAGACATCCACATGCAGAGTGGACATCCAGGTATCAGAGGACGTTTCATGAAATGCATCAACCCAGAAGTGGCTAAGGCAGAAATTAAACAATTCATCAAAAACTGTGAGATATGCCAGTCAAATGACACAGCACCAGTATGATGGGGTAAAGGATGACTAGAAGTAAGTGATACATGGCAAAGTG
The DNA here is from genome assembly GCA_963585895.1 of Sepioteuthis lessoniana. Taxonomy (NCBI): domain Eukaryota; kingdom Metazoa; phylum Mollusca; class Cephalopoda; order Myopsida; family Loliginidae; genus Sepioteuthis; species Sepioteuthis lessoniana. The sequence goes on from OY757918.1 coordinate 53,984,184, forward strand.
TAGGAACAGATATCACCCATTATGGTGGCAACCACTTTCTTACCCTCATCCTGTGGACACTCCCATTTTGCGATTTGGCAACCACTGGCACAGCAAAACTTGGCAAGGATAAGGGTTGCACTGTGCATCATCTGTCAGAGACTCAAAACAGACAACTTACAGGAGAGAAAGAGGGCATCAATTCTTTTCCACCTCCTCATTTGATTGGTTCTGGCATTACATAACTAAGTACTTGGATAGGTAGGCTTTGGCCTCAATAAATGGAAAAAACTTTAGCAGATCTGGGAGGAGGTAGTTTGTCCAAGTAACTAGACAGATGAATGAAAAGAAGAAAGAAGGGAGCAGAGGAGAAAAAATATTACTCTGCCAGTAAATGTCAAACTTGAGTGTTGACCCCCACCAACAAAGAATTTTTTTTACTTCAGCTACCTACATTAACAAAACCATCATGCCAAGAATTCTAGCAGTTTGTGGGCCCTGGTTGAGTCTATTGACGTTGATGAAAAGAATTACAAACTATAAGAGGTGAAATTTCTTGAAAACAAGAAACTTCAAAAGCTGCATAAAGTTATTATAGATGATGAAACTTTTACAGAGAAAAATGCTGAAGTCTTTGCTGGGCTGGTTCAATGTCTGGATAACAGAAGCCTTTCCTTAGTTATTTTAGATATCAAACATGACAATAGAAAACCTGAGAGAACATTATCTATCTAAAAGTAAGCTTAAAATTACTTCACTTTATATGGAATAACTTAAGAAAATCAGTCACTGAAAATATTACTGATTATTACATAAGAGTTAAGAATGCTGCCACATCTTTATAAGCATCAGTAAATAGGACAGCAATGGCAGGTTATTTAATTTATTAAATTAAACCATATAAAACTGGCAAAGATCAATACAAAGCACTATATGTTGCAAAGGATATTCACAAATATCCATTGTTGATGTGTTTTCTCCACAACATGCTTACCACTCTTTTGAATCATAATGTAAATTAACTGTCCAGTATAGCTTATTTAACAATCAGATGAATGCCAAAATCACATACTTGAATACTCTCATAGATTATGAACTATATGTGGAAGAACTAGTAAAAATGTTGAAAAATTGATTTGTTGACTAATCAGGTCACAAATAGGCTGAAACAAGGTGGAAAAAACTGGCATACTATGCTGTATAACTGCTCAGTTGATCAAGACTTTCCTCAGTTACTTATAAAACTCTGTACTTTAGGTGGATGACATTAGTATTGCAACAAATTCTGGATTAAGGATCCTAGTGACATCTCTTGGTTTCTTGAAATACAATTTGAATACCAAGGTGACATGATTAGATGATCTGACTTGGCATGCAGAATTCAAAACATAGATCTGTGGTGGTTGTATGTATTTTGGTTATTTCAGTAGATATGCGTCCGTACTTTACGGGTATTGCTCTCTAAATTATTTCCACCACAAATACAACACAAAGCTTTACAATCGCGTAAAAGAAATGGAATAGAACACAATGAACATTAAACAACAAACAATTTAATATGCATATAACAGAATATGAAAACAAAAATACATGATGTGTAAATGGCCTTTTGGAAAATAAAGTTTGGCAAGAAGAAAATAAATTTGTTTAAAGATGTGTGTATGTTAATGGAGTCCGTAAATAAGTCATTCTTACTTACATTAAGTTCATAGCGGGTTTTATGATTGTGGTGACAGCGTGTCGCGTTGATGAAAGAAAGTTTGTCGGGTTTTTCTTTTGAATGTGATTTGCGGCCATCTGAAGCTAGGTCATGAACTTTAGTTGAAGAAGGAAAGGAATTTGCCGGACATAGTATCGACTACTGCTTTACTGGCTTAGTGGCTTGTTGTTTAGTCTTCGTCTTAGTCTTAGTCTTTGTTAATGGCTCCCTATCTCTGTGTTATTTATATCCTACAGGTGGATCAAAGAATCGTCCAAAAATTTTGGCGCATAGACATTTATTGACCAATCAGATTTGTATTTTATTATTTTATTTTCGAGCCTAAATATTTTCTGTTAGTTGATTTCCAATCCTATTTTTCTAGAATGTTCTATTCTAAGTTTTTAGCTGATTGGTTGAAAAATGTAACTTAAATGCTAATGCAGTTTTGATCCTAAATTTCTAGAATCTTCTTAAGTATGTTTTTATTGCTTATTTTAAGACTAGAAAAAATGTGTATCCTATAGATCTCCATTTTATAAAATGGTTTAAAAAAGTGCTGATTTGGATGACAAACCATATAAAGAATTAGCTGAAAGTTTGATTTATATCATGACAGGTCTGACTTCTGTTATAGAATAACATGGTTGTCACAAACTTGGCAAAGCTGACGATTACTCATTTGACTCTGACAAAACGTCTTATGTTATCTAAAATGTACAGAAGATCACAATTGGGTATTTGATAAGTCCATTAAACCCCTTGCTGAATTGTTTTTCTTGTGATGTATATTAGGATAAATCTAAAAGCATTCAAAGTATTACTAGCTATGATTTCCAGCAGTCATCTGATAGCGCCTTCATATTATAGAAAATTCATAAGTATTTTTTTATTCACTTTCAAAGTGGAATATATGGCTCTGATTGTAGTAACACAGGAATTGAAATTCGTTATGCAACTACTAAAAAAAGCAACTAATCTATAAAAAGATAAAAATCCTGATAATTGTGGTTTGAAAAGATTAAATTGCTGGAAAGAAAAAAAAAGCGATAAATTCACCTCATGTTGGTCATTGTGGAGAGTAAAAGAAATCTCATGTGGCAGCCATGCTGTTTTTATGCTGGTGAAGTAACATGAAATCTCTGCTAGCCATGAGATATCAGAACAAATAAAGTAACAGTGCTAAAAAGATGAAGATTGTTCTTTCCATTCTAGTGTTGTAGCTTATGTCACGTGGTCTACCACCGAGAGGAGAGAAATAAGGAATTTCCCCTACCCCTCTGTATTTGAATTAACAGGCCGCCAAAGACTGACCTTTAAAAAGAGGAATAGGAATGTAGGGCAATTCCTCGCGGCCGAAGTAACAAATCCAGGTCAGAATGAAAGCCAACAGATGTTTGCACTCTATGACCGGGTGAAAGAGATAGTAGTCCGAATGAATTGCCTGACAGAAGAAAGAGGTTAAATGATTGGCCAGAATCCTAAAGCGGAAGTAGCACCCTTTTTCATTGGCGGAAATAGGGATAAGGAAATCAGTTTTTAGGACAACAGTTGGGATGACAAGATGTGTGAACACTGTGGCCAAGACTCCGGATGAAGAAGCGAAATAGAATCTTGGACAAGAAGAACTGGTGCCTTCAAGCCAAGCTATATGTAAAAAAAACCCCGCTAGCCCGTAAAAGAGAAAATACTCTCAGAAGGAACCCGTCGAAAAGCTAAGTAAACCTTAAGACTTTCTCCCTACACCCTTCCTAAGTACTGCAATTACATACCCTCTCTCTCAATTTAAAGAAGGAAGAAAGACATTTGTATATTATGTATTATCCGCTGATAATATACTTTAGCTAGAATTACTACTATCATGTATGATTTTTTACCTGTGCTCATATTCAGATTTCAGTCTTTCTTTTTTTTCTTTTTTTTTTTATCGACAAACACCTGAAGATGGCCGGAGGACATATCAGCCGAAACGTTGTGGAAATAACAATGAAGATGAAGACAATAGTCCGAAAAACCTTAATGATAAAAATCAACAAGCTTCATCTCAGAAATTTAGACAACTAAATTGTCCTACTCGCCTTTAAAAATATGACATGGGAAATTGGAATTGTCAATAAATAGTGTTATTATATCTAAACCTAAAGGCCCATATCTTCCATTATCCTAGGGGTAGGAAGAGATAATGGTCTGGTGGGTGTGTGTGTAATGTGAAATTTGGAAACAGCGGTCAGTCTAGCCCCAAATTAACCCCAACATAATCTGCCAGTTTCCCTATGCCCGAAAAGGGAATCTTAACTGGAACTTATTCTGCAAGAGATCAAGTGCCAGGCTTCCCTGTCTTCACACGTGCGAAAAATAAACTCCTGTCTTGGGATAAATATTTTAGACCACGTCACACTTAGATTGAGAAAGGTGAGCGCTGCCATGTGGAGATATTGGAGTAGAGCATAATTTAATCAAGAGTCAGTTTTGTGCATTGGACTAATTTAACAACAATAATCTTTTACTTCCAGATTTGTAAATATACTTAGTAGTAGCTTACAATTTTTTTTGCTTGTACTTCATTTCATTTTTCATTTGAAACTTTTTTTCTTTAAGTTTCCAACTTGTGCAATTTTTGTTATTTTACTGCTTGGATGAGATAATGAATTATTGAATTAGATATTTACCAATCTAATTACTTCTATTTGTATAAAATCATCCAATATGCTATAAGCAAACCATTGATTTCTTCCAAAATATATGTATAAGTTTTCTTAAGATTTTATTTTCTCCAGAGAATACAAATGTACAGGATATAAAAAGAAAATTATATATGATCAAAAAGAAATTAAATACCATATAGTACAATTGAGGATGTCCTAACAATATTCTCAATTTTAGTTTGAAAATTTTCCATTTATTTAGTATTAAGAAAATTATTTTTGTGAATATCACGGATATTTACAAGGAAGATGTGTGTACAGCTGAGCAATTTATATTATTAAGTGATAATAGCTTGACAATTTAAAAAAATTATGAAATCAGTCTTCATACTTTTTGAACAGCAGTTTTTAGTGAACACAGAATTGTGTCAGTGCAGCACTCTCCATACTCATGAGATTTGGCTCCCTGCAATTTTTTTCTTATTTCCAAACTAAAAATTCATCTTAAGGTTATAAGATTTGAGATTGTAAAAGTTCAATGACATAGCTTCACACTATATCAAAAGAGGAATTTCATAGGTGCTTCTACCAGTGAAAAGTTTGCTGAGATAAATCTATTGAATGCTAATAGGACAAGAAAATTAATGTTTCATTCATTGTTTTGTAAATACAACTTCAGTCTTAATACTTTGTTTATATTTATGACTATTCAGAAAGAATGAAAATAGCCGAAAGACCTTTATGGTGCATATGCATAAAATAAAATGCCTTACAAATAAAAGATTCTTCTTGATTGATTTTTATTACTATTAATTTGATTTCTGCCTGTTAATTTGTGGGTGGAGGGTGTTTTTTAATAGTTTCTGCTGTAGTGTCTGCTTTTATTTGCCTGACAAATTTTGTAAGGTGCATGTCACTATTTCTGGAAATTTAATTTGAAAAATTATTATATATACAATTTTTTTTACTGCACAAACATTGACTTTCATTCATAGAATTGTATTGGTATATAGTTTTTTCCTAATTCATTAGTTGAAATGTATCAATGAAACAAAAACTTGTAAAACTCAGTGTTAATCCAATGGAGTAATCCTCCTTGAATACTCTCCCAGTGGTGAGACGGCTTCCAACTGGAAGCTGTGAGACCGCCATTATTGTAAATACAGTAGTCTTTAGAGGAGGACAAATAAATATTCTCTCTCTGTATATCCGCTGCTGTTGTGGTTTCGTAATTAATATTGTGCTCCATTATTTTTAAAAACATTGGTAGCAGAGTTAAATGGTACTATGGCTTCGAAATACATTTCCCCACCAGTCTTACTTACAGACAAATACAGAACATGGAAAAAGGAAATGCAAATTTGGGAAATGGCCATGTTTGTCGAAAAGGGGAAACACACTCTCATAGTGTTTCTTTCCCTGGAAGGGAAGGCCAGGTGTATGAGAAACTTGACACACTCCTTTTAGGAGACATTAACCAGTCCGCTTTTTTGGCCTATGAAACTTTTGAAGGATATTGGAGACAATGTGACACATCAATTGAGGACTTTCTTATCAACTTCGGCTGACATGTCACCAAATTAAAAGACTTTAATATTCTTTTACCGGAACCTGTACTTGCCTTTAGAGCATTAAAGAGTGCTAATCTCACCCCAGAAAATGAAACATTAGTCAAGACTACTATCGGTGAGTTGACACTATCTTCCATGTCAGGACAATTACAGAAGATTATGCTCAAACAGTCTTCTAACGCTTCGTCTCCCAACACTCCACCCATCATGATAAAAAATGAAGTAGATATTATTGCCTATGCGGAAAATAACCAACATGATTCCTGTTTTAATGGTCGGTGAGGAAAAATAAGCCATGGTGGAAGATGACACAACAACACACTCCACTGACAAAAAACAAAAATAAACCCACTAGGACCTGAAGGCAACACCACTGTATGTTTTAAGTGTGGTTGCAAATTCCACTGATCTTATGACTGCCCTTACATTGACAACACCAAAGATAAAAACTGATAAATGGGAGTTATCTTTCCCTGTCTAACATCATAATGATGAATCAGCTCACAAAATGGGGAGAAAACAGTAACACCTTTTTGGGTGAGACACTTGCTTCTGCTATTCTGGATAGTGGTAAATTTGGTATCGTTTGCAGAACAAAATGGTATAAATGTTTTCTTGAAACATTAACCGACGCACAAAGAAAAAAATATTTGGTAAAGAAGGAGTGAGAACCTTTAAGTTCAGTGATGGAAATAAGCTGAACTCACTCTATAAGGTTACTCTACTATGTGTCATCACAGACATCGAAGTCAGTATCATCACTGATCTTGTATACTCTGATATTCCACTTCTCTTGAGCAAAGACTCCATGAAAAGAGCCAGGACTTGTCTCAACTTTGAGAAGGACAGTGTTACTATGTTTAAAAAGAAAATTCCATTGAAATGCACATCCTCTGGACATTACCACATCCCTATCACCGAACCTTTACTGGACAAAAGTAAGTTCAAACACATACTTTTCATTAAAGAAAACTCCTTTAAGAACAAGTTAGAAAAAATTAAAATTGCAACAAAGTTACATAGACAATTTAGTCATCCTAGTAGTAAGAAATTATGTGATTGAGTTAAAAATGCAGGAATAAGAGATCCTGAATTTATTAAAATTTTCCTGTGAAGTATGCATTCACTACAAAAAGATTGAACCTAGGCCTATTGTTGGATTCCCATTAGGATCATATTTTAATGAAAATATTGCTATGGATATCAAAGAAATTAATGGCAACAATTTACTTCATCTGATTGATCATGCTACTAGATATGGTGTCTGAGTCAGCATTCCTAGTAAAGAAAGTTCTGACATCATCAATGCTATATTTAAACACTGGATAACATATTTTGGGACTCCAGGATCTATCCTACCCGATAATGGCAGGGAATTCAATAACCAGTCTTTTCGGGACATGACACAGAATTTAAATATCATTGTGTGTACTACTCCTGCTGAAAGTCCATAGAGTAATGGGTTAAATGAACGACATAATGGGATATTGGGAGAAATGGTAAAGAAGAATTTAGTCCCAACCAACTTATTTTCGGTAGGAATCCCCTCCTGCCCTCCTTTCTAAATGACAAACTCCCTGCATTAGAAGATGTCTCCACCAGTGAAGTTGTTGCCAGTAACTTCAATGCCATGCATGCAGCTAGAAAACAGTTTTAAAAGTGCGAGTCTTTCGAAAAATTAAGGCATGCACTTCGTCATCAAGTTAGAACTGGTATAATACAATCATACAAAAATGGTGATGTTGTCTTTTATAAGAGAAACTGTCATAGGGTGGAAACATAAACAGGTTCTTGTTAAACATGGAGGCACATATGTAAGAGTGCACCCCTGTCGTTTAGTGTCTCATCCAGAAAAATATCAAAGTTGCTCTGAAAGTGAATCAATAATTGAACCCACCACTTCACCAAGTGGGACTAAAGAAACTTCAAACATATCAATTTTTGAAGATAACATTGTGGAACAAGAATTAGGGATCCCAAGTGATCATATTGAACAACATCAAACTGTGAGAGATGGACCAACTAAACAAAACCCCATTCGAAAGATAGTCGAGCTTCCTAAACCAGGACAAACTATTGAATGTAAGCTCACCAATGATGATGATTCAGAATGGAGAAAATTGAATGTCATAAGCAAGCAAAAGCAAACATTTAATGAATGTGGCTTTGGAACAAGGCTAACCATTTTGGCAAGACTTTGAGTGTGGAGTATTAGAATGAAAAGCAAGTGAAATCAGACCAACAAATGATGATGAACACACCTTTGGTGATGATCATAACCTGGAAACAGCAAAAAAAGAACTCCAAAGCTGGGTCAAAAATGAAGTTTACATCCAAGTATCTGACCAAGACCAACCCAGGATATCGACAAGATGGGTTTATACTTATAAAAATCTCAATGGCTAACAAGTCTGTAAAGCCAGACTTCTGGTGAGAGGCTTTCAGGACAGGGATGTGGGCAATATAAGAAACGATTCTCCCACATGCTCTAAAGAAGGTCTACGTATAGCCTTGGCCATAATGGCATCTAACCATTGGATGTACAAGTCAATGGACATAAAAACAGCATTCTTGCCGAGCAAGGAGTTAAACCGATTAGTCTATTTGGATCCTCCTAAAGAAGCCAATGTGACTCCAGGATATATTTGGAAGCTCTCCAAGTGTGTATATGGCTCTACTGATGCATCAAGATCCTGGTACCTGACACTCAGGGTGAAATTATTAAAATCTGGAGCAGTAATTTCAAAATATGATCAAGCCATATTTACATGGTATTTTGGAAACAAACTGCATGGTAGAATTGCTACTCATGTCGATGATTTTTACTTTGCAGGGTCAGAGATCTTCCAAACCAGAGTCATGGACAGGCTTCATTGCTTGTTTAAAATTAAATCTGAAGAAGTTGCAGAGTTCCAGTACATAGGATTGAACATAAAGAAGAACAAGGAAAATGTTCAGCTTGAACAGAATGAATCTTTAAAAAAATCAGAAATTTGAAAGATAGATTATCTGCAACAGAAGTAACCGAAACCAGACAACTGATTGACCAACTTAATAGCCAGCCACCCAAACCAGACCTGATCTTAGTGAGTTAAGTTCAATGCTAAAGCAGGAAAATGTTGAATACTTAAAACAGGCTAACAGAGCGGTAAAAAAGAAAAAAAAAAAGAAAAATTCCAAATAGATATTCCAGATTTAGGAAATCTTGAGCAACTAAAAATTGTTGCCTATAGTGATGCCTCTTTTGATAATTGAACTGATGGCGGTTCACAAGGAGGCTATATATAGTTTTTTGGTTGGAAACAATGACAAGTATATGTCCATTGCCTGGCAATCCAAGTGTATTAGAAGAGTTGTCAACAATACTCTAGCAGCAGAAATTTTAGCCATGATAAAAGAACTCAGTCTACCTTACTATTTATCTATAGCTGGAGGGAGGATAATTGTATTCATACCTTTACCAAGGGTATTAGTGCTATGTGAAATGCAAACAGCTTTGTTCAGGATTTGAACTCCATTTGCCATGTCCATTCCTAATGACTATAACCATTACACCACAGACTCCACATTATCACGTATAATGATTTTTTAAAACAAATTGCTATGTGCAATGAAAAGTTGATACTTTGGGAACAAGCAATATAGACCATTACTGACTGTATAAAAACCTGATCTTTGTTCAATGAAGATGAGAATGTGTTTAAATAGAGATTTCAGGAAACCAAATGATTGATTCATAAAAGTATTGCTCCCAATTAGACCAATTGAAAAAAGAAATCAATTGAAAGAGCATGATTTTCTATCAGGAGAATTCTAGACCCTATGTTTGTTTTGCAAAAGTTTTTGTAACTTGATTGGGAAATTTGGAGTCATTTGTTGCATTCACCAGATATTTCATCTTCTGATTAGCATTTATTTTGATCTTTACAAAATTGTCCTAATGAAAAAAAAATCAATTCCTGCAAAAAGGCAGCTCTTAGCTGAGAAAAATAAAAAGTTGTGGGAGGATAAAATTATGAAATGTTAGTCAGTAAAGTTAATGTAAAAAGATTTTTAAATACCTATTTCTACTTAATAAACAGAACAAACTTTTTATGTCACTCACTCTATTCTAAAAAGTCTCCATTTTAAAGATAATATTATTATCCTTATAATAATACCTTTAAAAAAAAATTTTTATTATTATATTAAGCTATTCACCTGTTTGGTTTTGCATTGCAGCATGTAAATTTTTATTAAATGTTTTATTTTTCATTTCAGTGAAAACAAGAAATTTGATGTTAGTCAATCTGGTACAATTGTGGCTCCAAAGATAAATCCAAAAGAAGTTATTCAAACCTGCTTGGAAGTAATAGATGTGATTAAGCAGAAAAGGGCACCAGATGGTGTTTTACTGGATCGTACAAAGGTTTGTTTCTGTGCATATTTGCTTACATATTAGTTAGATTGCTGTTGTCAAGAGCGGACGTAAAAGGCACCGTGAAATTGATTCTTGGAGTTTGTTTCTCTTCAATGAACACCTCACACTAAATCCCAATTCTGTGTGTCGATAGGCTGCGATGGATTTCGCACGTCAGTTTCAGGGCGTATTGATTCGAGCGTTCTCTCCCTCTTTCTCCTTCGCTGTTCCTTCTCTCTCGCTCTCTCTCTCCTTCCGGTTCTCGCCTTCCTTCCTTAAGTTGTAACAAGTTCGTCGGGCGACGCACTCAGAACTTTATTTCCGACAAAGTATACATAGTTACTTTTCAGTAGACACAAGGCCCAAGAATTTTTTTTTTTGGGGGGGAGGGTGAAGGGAAGAGGACGAAAACTGTATCATTCTATCCAGCCCTAGCTAGTTCCTCTCATCGTCAACGATCACTCTCTTCCATTCATTCCATACAATAAATTTCTTCATCCACCACGCCACAACCACCAAAATACCTCATTCGCTCCATGAAAACCCTACTTAAAACCCGACAAAATGTAATGGCATATGTACAGCGAGTGAAAGGATGATGGGGGATTGGAGAAAAAAGCCCCAGAGTAAACAAAACATAAACCCGGTTGGTTTCCCTCCCTTCTATGTTATGGAGAGTCGACTGTTTTCTGGTATCTGGGTAGGACCCAAAAACAAGCCGAAGCTTTCCCTATAAAGGACAATCCTAAGGTTAAACGGGATAAAAGAACCAACGGGAAAGGGCGTCGGTCAGGAAAGGGAAATGAACATGGAATACAGAAATGTGTAACCAAGATCCTCAAAAGGGGGCCGGGACTCAAGAAGTGGTAGAAGGGTGAGAAAAGAAACTGGGCGTGGGGAAGATCTTGAGGGAAACTAACATCTAAATGGTGGGGACAATGACACACTTCACTCCACTAGCTAGGGGGTCAAGATATCCTAAAGAATCCGAAAAGTGCCTACTTACCCGGGGTGGGGTCCATCGTCGCCATGCGCAGGCAGAGGAGAGAAGGATGACTCCAACGTTGCTCCCTTGCATACGACCAAGCTTGCTGCATGCACCCACCTTTTGCTGAATGTTATGCGGTCCAAGCATCTTCTATCGCACCTAAGCTGATGCCCTAAAGAACAAGATCGGATCACGATAAGAAAAGTTTGCACCCTCATACAATCCCTTGTTTTGTGTCACCCAAATCACCATTCTAGCCACGGCTAAGATCACGAAAAACACCATACGCTTCTCACCCTGAAACGGAGGGTTAACGTTGTCCACGACGTAACCAACATCAAGCAGCACAAGCTCTCTAGGGCTGATGCGAGCCGTCCACTCCTCGACGTGGTTCCAGAATGGGCGAACCCGCTCGCAGTAGTAGAAGGCGTGCAAAGCCGTTTCCTCTAGACCACTGCCGCAGCAGGGTCAGTCAGGCATATCTGCTATGCACGCTCTGTAAGCCCAGTCGCTGAGGGCCAACACATTTCGAGCTAGCCGCCAGGTGAGCAAGAACTCGGAGTTGCTCAAGAAGCCCGAACCTGGCACCCAATTCCACTCAGAGCGAATCTCCTCTGCCGACCAGCCGAGCCGCTCCACCAGAGGATCCGAGGCGGAACCCACCACTAACCCTCTATACAGCTCCTTACGAGTCCATCACTGGACTGAGGAAGATTTCGAAGGGCCCCGCAGCACTCGACGATGAATGGTGGCTCGTCCCTTGACCTACAACGGCCTTCAGCCTTGGGACACAACCTCAGGTCGGGTTAGGCGACTCCAACCTTGAGGCTCCACACCGCGTCCGACGTCAACGATCGGCCCAGGTAAGCCAGTCTCTCAGCAAGCCGGTGGCTCTCGAGATCCGGCATCCCTAGACCCCCATCGCAAGGACATTGATAGCAGACCTGCCTACGCACCAACGGGCTTCCACCTTTCCAAAGAAGCTTGAAAAGGGATTGTATCAGCGCCGCCCGATGATCCTTAGGCAGAGGAAGTACGGACAAACGGTAAAGGATCAAGGGGAAGATGTGCACGGCACACACCTCCGCTCTGCGCTTCTACCTTGGCCCGTACCTCCAACCAATTACGCTCCAGCTGGAGGCCGGACCCAAACCACACCCGAGGATGCAGACGGGACCGTCACTCCAGCGGAAGGGTCCTGGCAGGGAAACGCTGCTCCTCCAGGCACCCAACTGCAAGCCTTCGCTCTTGTCAAAGTTGACCTTGGCACCTGCTACTTTTTCGTATCTCGCGACCACCTCCTTCACAGCCACTATGTCCCGACGCCTGGACACAAAGACCGTGATATCATCGGCGAATGCAGAAATCTTGGCTCGGACGCTGCTGCTTAGCAAGATTCCGCACAGGGCTGGACGAGCCCCTCCATCCCTAAGCCTTCGGAGCAGGGGCTCCAGAGCAAGGACATAGAGAAGTGGCGACCGATCGCTCGATCGCAAAAGCCCCCAAACACCTCCCGTTCACCTGCACCACCGCCTGTGGGTTATGGTACAGAATGCTAATCCATTTGCGGAACTCCAGTTTGAATTCGGCGGTCTCCAAAACCGCTGCCAAGAACCGGTGGTCCACCCTATCGAAGGCCTTGGACTGATCTAAATTGATCAGCGCGGCTTTGGTGTCGTCTTTTATCCCCTCTAGGATCTGGCGCACCAAGTGCAAGTTGTCCCGGATCGATCTTCCCTTCACAGCGCAGTTCTGCTCAGGGCCGATCAGATCACTGATGACAAGCAGCAACCGATTTGCCAAGACCCGGGCCAAAATCTTTAACTCTGTGTTAAGCAGAGTTATGGGCCTGTAATCATCTAGATCCCCCCGAACATGCCTGCCACCTTTCTTCAGCAATGTGATCACACCCTTGGTGATGCTACCAGGGATGGCTCCCTGGGCAAGCCAATGGTTGAACACATTCGTCAGAATAGGGGCAAACATGTGCGACATCCTCAAGTACACTTCGTAGTCCAGTCCAGGCAACTTGTTAAGGCCGACTTGCTTCATCGCACTACGGACTTCGCATTCGGTAACCGCACCCTCGCAACTAGCCGCTTCCCCCTCCCCAAGGCGGGGGAAGTCGGCTAAATAGTCACGAAACTCCTGAGCCTGGAGGTCAGGACAGCGGGCAAAGCGATCTCGAAAGTGTGTCCAGAAAGCCTCACAAATCTCACAGTTCGATCTCAGCACGCGCCCGTCTGGGGCGTTAACGTACTCGATATACCGACAAGGGAACCTTCTCAACTCTTCTTTACGCATTAACGCGCTGCATTTCACGGCTTCGTTCGGAACTCTTTTTAGCCTATTTCTAACTATGTAACTTGTAACGCTCGCTAGCCTCGCGCTCAAGGTCCCCCTTAGCTAGATCTATGGCTACGGAGTCCCCCCCTTCCACCGCCTGGGAAAGTCTATCTTCTAAGGATTTCGCCTTCTTAGCCCTATCTAGAGTGAGCTGTTGGCTGTATTTGATGGCGAAATCCCTAATCCTATACTTAAGGGATACCCTCCACCTATTCCCAATAACCGCCCCCACTAAAGCCCGCTAAATTAGGTTTTCCAGCCGCTTCCGGAAGTCCCATATCTCCAGTAAGGAGGTATTGAACTTCCAGTACCTGGCCAGACTAGGCCTATTAGCTAACCGCAGACTGACCCTAACAAGTTTATGGTCAGACTGCCCTAACCAGTGGAACGTGGGACAAGCAACTAGGTCACTGTCAGCTCTACTCACTAACACTCTGTCCAGGTAAGACCGGACCTGGCCAGAGGGCGAATTTCCTATCCACGTTCACACATCTCCCTCCCTGGGTGATCGAGACGGAACCTGTCGACCAATTCGAACTCAGTCAAAAAGTCCGACAGGGCGTTGTCACACCTTGCCGCACTGCTAGCACCCCGACTGGCCCTATCTAAATTGGGGTCAAGGATCGCATTCCAATCCCCCACTAGAACTATCCACTTCGAAGCATCCAGGAACAACCCTAACCGCCGAAGGAAGGAGTGTCTCTGCAGTGGTATTGGGCACATGAACCACAGCTATTCGAAGGTTTTTATGGCAACATCAGCCACCAGCAGCCGGCCCCCGTCACCTGCAAAGACAACATTAACGAACGCATCAAGGCTGTGTCCAACTAGCAGAGAGACCCCAGCACCGAAGCGGCTGCCGAATGCTGAATAAATGACAAAGTCGTCCCTCAGCACCTGACAGTCCGCCTCGCAAATGAAGTGTCTCCTGCACCACATCTCCCTCCCTGGGTGATCGAGACGGAACCTGTCGACCAATTCGAACTCAGTCAAAAAGTCCGACAGGGCGTTGTCACACCTTGCCGCACTGCTAGCACCCCGACTGGCCCTATCTAAATTGGGGTCAAGGATCGCATTCCAATCCCCCACTAGAACTATCCACTTCGAAGCATCCAGGAACAACCCTAACCGCCGAAGGAAGGAGTGTCTCTGCAGTGGTATTGGGCACATGAACCACAGCTATTCGAAGGTTTTTATGGCAACATCAGCCACCAGCAGCCGGCCCCCGTCACCTGCAAAGACAACATTAACGAACGCATCAAGGCTGTGTCCAACTAGCAGAGAGACCCCAGCACCGAAGCGGCTGCCGAATGCTGAATAAATGACAAAGTCGTCCCTCAGCACCTGACAGTCCGCCTCGCAAATGAAGTGTCTCCTGCACCACAGCGACATCTACACACAGGTTCGAGAGGTCCAAAAGCAAGTGCGCACACTTGCTTGCGTCCCTCAGTCCCCTCGCATTTAAACTAGCAATGTTTAAAGCCATCCTGGCACACTTACCTAGTCAGTGTCGACAATGGGCCGGAAATCCTCGGGGGTGAGGATGCCAACAGCCTGTCTCAAGGAGCCAGTGCCGAGTTCAGTTGTTATTCGGCACTTCCTGGACACTCCGCCGACATCCAGCAGGAACCGTACCTTTAGAGACCTGTATAAAGAGGGATGAACTAAAATGGGGTCCTCCCCGCACAAAATGGTAAGCAACGCTTTAGGGAGGAGTGCTCCAACTCCGCCAGCACAACGCCCGTATTGGTCTGACTGACTACGTCCAAGAACTTCCACACGCCCTTGGAACGGTCGCCAGACGAACGGACGAAGGTGGTCACCATAGGTGCACTCCTAAAGTTCGTCGGGTCACAAATTTTTTTCCCGTGAATTTTCTCCAGGTCGAGCAGTGGCTTCAGTGTCTTCCGGGGCTGGTAGTGCGTCACGGATTCCGGCCCGATAGTACACAGAGCCACTGCCTTCCTGCATTGTTCCTCGGTCAGTTCTTCTTTTGTTTTGGTTTGCCGCCGGGATTTCCTCGGCGCGGGATCTGCCGTTGCTACTTCTTTAACTGGTTCAGGTGCTGGTGCTGGTTCTTTCTCTAATGCTGCTGGGAACAGCTCCGGAGAGGAGGATGGACTAAGGGAGGGAAGGGAAAAAGTCCTCAGCAGACTTCTTTGGGACAATCTTTCATGGGACTGGGACCTTGCTATTTGATGGGGGCGAGTCTTTGTTGGCTGGGGAGGATGGTGTGATAGTTCAGGTGGTTGTGGGGATTGTGAGGGTTGAGAACGTTTTTGTTCTGGCGGGGCATGTTGTGGAGTGCGGTATTGAGGGGGAGGTGGTGGCGGCGGAAGAATTAGTGGAGGAGGAGGTGGTAAAGGAAGAATAGGTGGAGGGAGTGATAGCACAGGAGGTGGGATTTGCAGATTCGGTGGAGCTTGTTGAGGGAGATGTTTAGGTTTAGGAAGGAAGGCATGAGAGGGGCCTTCAAGGGGATCCTCAGGGCAAGTTGGCCCAGAGCAGACTTTCTTAGCTGCTCCCTCTCTGCTGCTCCTTCTCCTCTTCAAGTTCGTTGCCGTCTCCATTGGTGCTTCTGAAGTTTCAGGTGCGGGGGAACTTTGTTTTTAGCCTTCTTCCTTGCTTTTGGCAAAGGAGGATGCTCCGTAATGTGTGCTGGTATGGGCGCTGTCACTGATTTATACAAATTTGCTATTGATGGAGTCGTTTTCTTTGCGGCTGGTTCCACATCTTTTACAGGAGAGGCAGATGATGACTTGTCCTCCGATTTTTGAGGGGATTTCTTCTTTTTTCGGGTGACTTCAACCCACTCCTCCACTGTTTTAGGTGTAGCCTTGTCTTGTTCTTTTCAGTTGTTGTCTCGCTAATGGTGGCTGTGGAAACTGTTGTTGCTGCTACGACTTCTGTGGCGACTGTGGCAGCTGCTGCAGCTGGAGCTTGTGGCGGGTCCTTTTTAGGACAGAACTTCGATATATGCCCAACTGCTTACAGCTCCAACAGCGTGGGCGTCTGCCTTCCACAATCACCATCATCTGCCTCTCTCTGCTTACAATGGTTTCCGGAATTGCCTGGAAACCCTCCCGAGTCAGGCACACCCGGAACACATAGTCACTGTAGACCGTCCCGGCTGCTGACCT
The DNA here is from genome assembly GCA_963585895.1 of Sepioteuthis lessoniana. Taxonomy (NCBI): domain Eukaryota; kingdom Metazoa; phylum Mollusca; class Cephalopoda; order Myopsida; family Loliginidae; genus Sepioteuthis; species Sepioteuthis lessoniana. The sequence continues at coordinate 54,000,951 of OY757918.1, forward strand.
AAGTAGGGTTATTTCCTCTACGCTCCCGTATGAGCTGAGGAACGCGGCCAGTACTTCCCCTGTTAAAAAAGCCGGGACGTTGCAGATGGTAACCTGAATCCTACGGGTGCCTAGATATTCCGGCTGCAGTCGGAAGAATTTTGTCATTATGTTGCTTGAAGCAACCTTGGCCGCCTGGTCACTGGACGGGAGCAGGACGTCCCATGTTGCAAAACTCCTTCTGCAGAAGTATTGGCATGGGACGCCCGCTTTTCTCAGTAAGTCCTCAAACCCTTCCTTCTTTAGGCCGACAAGCCGCCTAGTCTTCAGATCCGTCACCATTAGTGAGACGATCCTGGGCTCTAATTTTTCAACGAGTTCCGGGATGGGCAAGATCTCATTGCCCCTAAAATAGTTGGCATATTTGCCCACCCGGTCCTTCTCGTACTCGTCTGGGTTTTTCTGTTTTATTTTCCATGGTGACAGATTCTCTTGCTGGCTCTTTTGCCCTGGTGGTATGGGGCTTCCTGATTCAGAAGGAAGGGATGGCCAGTTTGAGCCAATTAGGCTTACTGGTTGTGATTCTTCTGACTGCCTCGGGAGGGCTTCCTTTCCTTGACTTTCAGTAACTGCTGGATCATTGTGGTGAGACGGGTTAATGGGTTGTTTGTCTGATGAAGAGGAAGACCCCTCCATGATTGCCAAAAAATAGCAATCAGGAGGGTCAACGTGAGATGCGGCGAAAAAACGATTGAATGGGACCTAGCTAAAAAGGAGTGAAAAAACTATCTTGAAAAAAGAAAAGAGGGAGAAAAAACCACTCTACAACATGCAATTTTATGTTCAATAATTCGAAAAGTCTGATTTGATTTGAGAAGAAAAAACAGTCCGAGTGATAATCCAATGAAAATAATCCAGGTGATAAAAAATGATGAAAATAACAATGCTATAAGATGCGTCAAAAAAACAATTGGTATAACCACGAGTAACAAAGTATAACAAAAAGTTATCTGCGTAATTTAACTTGCCTTCTTACCTGTGAAATCACAAATTTTCAGACACAAGTAAGACAACGCTAGACAAAAAGAGGGAAGGATAACTCCAACACCAAAAAAGACTGCACTCAAAACAAATCGATCTTACGCCGTTACCGTGCGTATTTTATGTTCATGAGATCTCGCAAGAATTTGCTTACGTGCAAATTACCTCTCGCTGGTTCAAGATCTCCCATCATCAAATATGCTCAAGGCAGCCATATCGGTTTTGCTTTTCCGCTCTACAAGCCAGATTTTTTTGGAAGCCACTCTACTTGAGTGAGTCAAGTAATTTTTTTTTAAAATTTCGAACACCCCAGGAATCACTGCATCGAATCATCATTTCAGACCATTTTTTGTTCCAGGAGACCACTTCATTCCACGTCGGCTTCTCCCGGCTGGACGGAAATTTCTGACCTTGATTGGAACTAAAGATAAGTCCCCCCTTTTTTTCCATTCTTTTTAGTCACTTAGTCATTCATCACATTTTTAGTTCTTCAGGCGTCCCATCATTTATGGCCAGCCGGTCAGACAGCTCGGCCATAAAGGTCTTATTCTCCCCAAATAAGGGTGACCCTCCCCCCCCAGAAAAAGAAAAACAAATCACCCCCCTCAAAAAATACCCCTCCCCCTGACCAAAAAGATAAATCCCCACAATTATCCCTAAGTGGAAAACTCCAGCAAAGTGCAGGAGCATGGGCTTATGTTCAATTTGGAGGAAGTAAGGCAAGACCAAAAGAAAAGAACGGTGTCTGTCTTTGTTGTGGATAAACGGTCACGTAAGATCATGAAACCCGCCAAAGACATGGTATTACGTCAACTTTCCAGCCTGGGCGTAAAGGCACACGCTATAATAGCTGGTACCTCTTATGCTTTCTGGGATATATTGAAGAAGCCGTCGCCCTAACCAAAAAATCTTTAGAAAACAAAGAATATTTTTTCCGGACTGAATACATGGGGTGGCGGTGGACCACGGTATCAATATATGAGGTCCCTAGCTTCCTCAGAGATGCAAATTTAGCTGCCTATATGCTACAATTTGGTGACATTGTCTCAGCGACTCATGACGGAATGCGTGGGGAATGGAGGTTCGACATTATGTTGGATGTCAAGACCTTCTACTCCGTTCCCAAGTGGTTGGAGGTGGAAGGGCGCAGGCTTCCTGTTATCGTTTCAGGAAGAAAACCCGCCTGCTGGCACTGTGGCGAGATTGGTCACCTCTCCGCAGTTTGCCCGGGGAAGAAGGCCCCGAAAAAGTCCAACCTAAAACTCGGTACCCTCCCACCTGTTGTATAAAACACTTAAAAGGAGGCTCCCGTAGTCTCGCCCACATCAGCGGGTATAAAAAAAACCACTCCCCCTTCGTCTCCTACGGTTAATACCGAAGAGTCAGGGGCCGAGTGGCTGACTGTGGGAAGAGATGGGAGGAAGCTCCAACCTGTGGATCCTCACTCCCGAAAGTTGTCCCAGGTGGGCACCAACAGTCTACCCCACTCACAACCAAAGTTCAACAAGTTTAGAAGTCCATGGAGCACTAGTGTTGTTTTGGTGAATGTAGTTTGATAGTGATATGTTTAATTGAGGTATTTTGGTGTTTTCATTTTGGAGATATGTATTGGTCAGTGAATGAGTCTAGTTAAGTTAGAGTTTAGGATAGTGTTGACCAGCCTTCCCCCTCCATTTTTAGGCCTTGTGCCACATTTGTAAAATTTTTTTTACAATAAATATTTCCGCTCTACAAGCCAGACACGTTCGTGTGCGCTTCGAATGCCCAGGTACGTTGCGTCCATTACCTTCACAATTGCCATATTAAATTTTTAAAACTTTTTTCTTTTGTTGCTTGATTTTATTTTAATATAGGAAAAAATAACTCAGTAAGGTGAGAGATAGTATAAAAAAAAAAGAAATGAATTGTAAGATGTATGACATTTTCAAGGCCTAATAAATTAGATTTTGATAACTCATTTGAATTTAAAAAGTAAATATCTATCATGGGGATAAATGTGATGCTTTATGTGCTTGCAAGATGGCATATAAAGTATTAGTATTAATAACAACCTGGTCAAGGTTTTCAAAAATGCAACTTGGACATATGTTGACTATTTTGATGGACATAGCTTTTAAAAAATAGATTTTCTTCTAATTAATAATTTGAAGTATGCCACAAGTTTTTGGTGATTAATGAATATTCAAGTGAGGCAGAATGATTAAAAGGAGGTTGTGTGTCTATTCACTATCCTTCTGGCTCTTCTTCATTTCCTACTTATATATTAATGATCTCTAAAGCAGTTAAGTGATAGAGAGAAAAAGATGCTTCATCATTTTGGTTTTATTAATAGTTTGTTGCATCATTTTTCTAAACCTAAATGACTCGTTTGTCTACTGTGTTAAAGTCTGTTGATGAATTTGATAAAGAAAAATAAAACTGAAATTTACTATTTAAAATCGCATTGAATTTTTCTACAAACGAGATATTCACTAATGATTGATAACTGCTAATACATCATGGTGGAGGCTTCTGCCAGCCTAACCAACATGGATGCTTTCAATGCAGCCATTAATAATTAATGCATACATAATTTGTCATGAGTAGTAAATATTAAAACTATGCAAAATTGTAATAAGAAATGTTTTTATCGGGAATTCTGTCAACTTAAATATACAATTTTGTGTGGTATATTGATATTTTTGTTCCTTCTTAATGTATTTTTGACTCTAGAGGAAGGACAAATCTGACTTTTTTTAACCAAATTGATAGAAAAAGATAAACAAAAACAAATTGAGTATTCAAACAGATAAGATATGAGCTGTTGATGATCAAATTGTGTAATATATTGATGAATATTACAGGATTCTATGTTCAACATTGATAATATCCACTAAAAATTATTTTTAAAAAAACTATCCTACTTTAGTTAAAATAAAAATAAATCTTAAGAAACAGTGAAATAAAGTTTTCAAAGGAAAATTCACTTTAACTCTTAAAATGGTTCATATATGTATTAATTTCCATACCTGTTATTAAAATAGAAATATTTCTGTACTTAATACTGTTCCTTTCATTGCAAAAAATGTAATTGTTAGACAATGTATAATAAAAAGAAATATGATATATGATGTAATTGCCTTTTGGTCTAGAATATAAAGTGCAACTGTCATGGCTAGTCATCTTTTTATAACACAATCTGCCAAAGGCAGACTGCCTGTCTCTGTGTTCTGCTATGGAAGTCCAAGTTCTCTGACACGGCCTTCAGCCTATTATCCCTCTCCCTATCCTGTGACCATGGGATGGATTGACATGGTCAGTTTGCAGGTATGCCCTCTGAATATTTGTGTGATTGTCTTCACATTAGTTGGGATAAAGTCCTCATTGCACTGTGGCATGAGTATGGTCCTGATGATAGAGGTATAGCTGGCTGTTGGTTTTCTCCAATAATCATCCCTGCAGGATCTGCTTCATCTGTAGCATCATCAGCCTCTATTTCTTCAGGTGTAGTACCTGGGATATCAAGTTCATGGAGCATAACAGGTGATATGCCTTTGAGATCCTTGTCAGTGTCCATGAAACCATTAGGGGTTTGTTGCATTGGGGCCTCAGAAACTGTGGAAGTATGATGTTCTTGGCATAGTTAGGGTGTCTTTATGGCCATGATACATAATCTGTTGTAGGTTGGGGTTTCCAGTACGGGACAAAGTGGATCGTCAATGACTGGATGTATCTCATGGATTGTTGAGAGGCTGCTATCTCTGTAGGGTGCAGGAAGGTGTACAACAGATGTTGAGTGTCCTTGAAAATTTTACTCCTGACTTCTCAGAGGTTGGCTGGATTCTTTTGAGCCTCTCATGACAGATTCTGTTGGAATATTTATGCGAATATGATCCATATGTCTTTTCCATAGACGACCATCCTCTAACTGCACTCAAAAAGTTAGTGGACCAATTTGCTACTCTAAAATCCCAGGCAGCCATTTTGCCCTCTCTTGAATATTCATCACACTAATGGCATCTCCAACATGGAACTTTCTTTTCCAGACATTTTTTTTCTGTTGATCTTTTAGTATCATCTATTTTTTGTGGTGACTTTGACAGATAAATCTGGATACACTAGGTCCAGACAAGATTGGGGCTGGCAGCCCATTAATATCATTGCTGGTGACTGACCCGTTATTGATTGCAGAAATATATGGTATCAGACTAAGACACACAATAATCGAGTTTTCAGATTGCTTGGAACTTTTTTGAACCCAATCTTAATGGTTTGCACTGCACGCTCAGCCAGTCCATTTAAGGAAGGGTGAGATGGTGCACAGCTAACATGCTCAATGCCATTTAGGGCACAGAACTTGGAAAATTCTTTATTAGTAAAACAGCTAGCATTGTCAGATACAATCACATGTGGAATCCCATTTGTGGCATATGTGCATCGCAACATCCTTTCTGTTTCTGAAGAAGATGGTGATGACATGACATGTATCTATATATTTACTGTAGGCATCCATAATCACCAGAATCTACTTCCTCTTGATTGGGCTTGCATAATCCATGTGCACTCAGAACCAAGCCTTTCCTGGCCATTCTCATGTCTGTAATGCACTAGCCTGAGACATATTTGCACTATCTTGGCACATGCCATAACTCCTCACACAAAATTCAATATCTGCATCAAGCTTAGGCCATCAAATGTGACAACGAGCAAGGGACTTCATCCATGAAATTGACCCATATGCAATTCTTTCAGTAAAGTATCTTGACACTTTGCTGGGATAATCACCCGTGATCCTAATAAAACACAACCCAGTTGTTTTGATAACTTATCCTTCCTGGTTGTGTATGGTTGAAAGTCAGGAGATCCTTTGACAGGCCATCCCCCGTAAGATTCATTTATGCACTTGTGATAACACGGGATCTCTTGCTGAGTAAAAAGCAACAGTTTTTGACATGACTGGAGTTAAGTCTAAAGGTGGCATGGAAAGTACTACTTCCTCTGGACAGGGTTATGGTGTAACATAGTCCTCTACAGATAGCTGACTCAGTCCATCTGCATTGGAAACTTTTGAGCCAGGTTTGTACGCTAGCTGATAATGGTAACTCACTAGAACCAATGCCCAACGTTGTACTCTAACACTTCCTGTTGGTGATATTGCACAGTCTTCTTTAAAAAGACCAAGCAGTGGCTTGTGATCTGTGAGGATTGTAAATTCCCAACCATATATTTATTTGTGGAATTTGGAAACTCCAAAAATGACTGCTAGCCCTTCCCATTCTATCTGTGCGTAATTCTGTTCTGCCCTTGATAATGTCCTGGAGGCAAAATAAATTGGTATTTCACTTCCATCTATCATTATATACAATAAGACTGTACTTACACTAACTGGCGATGCATCTACAGTCATGATAAGTTAAAGTTCACCATTGTAATGAACCAAAACATTAGTTGACATTAGCAACCCCTTTGATTGCTCAAAGCCAAAGGCTTTGCCTGATCTCCTTTTCCAGAGAATAACTTTTGTAATAATTTGTATAATGGGGCTAGAACAGGGCTGATATTGTTTAAATAACGGCAATAGTAATTCACAAAAGCTAAAAAAACTATGCAGTTCCAACACATTCTTTGGGATAGGTGCTTTGCGAATTGCATTGACCTCTTCAGAATCAATCCTATGACTCAGGTATGAAATCAACAACTTTTTGAATTCACATTTATTGCCTGGAACCCAGCATCTCATAATCTCTTTAACACTTCACACAGGTTACTATTATGCTCTTCCATAGTTTGTCCCGAGATTAGGATGTCGTCAAGATAAGCGACTGTCTTTGGTATTCCTTTAATTAGTTGGTCAGTTCATTGAAATACTCCTGGTGAAGAAGTAAAACCAAAACACAAACAAGTATACATAAAAAGACCTTTATGAGTATTTATCGTCATTAGTCTCTGTGATTCTTCATCCAGAGTAACCTGTAAATAAGTGTCACTCATATCCCGTCTTATGAAATAATGCCCGCCACCCTGAGACTTTAGAATACAGGTCATCTATATTTGGAATCGGATACTTGCCTCTCTGCGAAACAGGATTGACAGTCTGCTTAAGATCCCCCACAAATCTGAACTTGACCATTTCTCTTTAAAATTGCGATGATAGGGGAAGCCCATTATGAAAAAAAAATGGTTTGATAATAGAGGTAGTAACCATTCAATCAAGTTCAGTTTCCACCTTCTCTCAAATTGTTAATTGTACTGATCTAGCCTTCATAAAATGAGGGGTAATATTTTGCTTAATGTACAGTTTCGCTGTTGCATTTTTCAATATACCCAAGCCTGATTTAAACACTTCTGAAAATTCCTGATTCAAATAGGTCCACTGAACTTGGTTGCTGTTGGCAGATAGATTAATTGGCAAACTTTCCAGCCAATCTCTTCCAAGAAGACTTGGTCCCGATCCAGGTACAACCAACACTTTTAAATTGTACATTTTTCCTTTGTATTTGACATTCAGGTTAGCCACTCCCTTAGGTATAATGACCTCACCTGAATAGGTCGGTAATCTCTGTATTACACCCTTTTTAGAGAACCTTGCATTCGGTAGTTCATTGAATTGTTCCTCATTTATCAGAGACGATGAACACCCGGTGTCGATTTCCATTTCATAACTGATTCCATTCAACTGAGCTTATACGCATACTCTTTTAGTGTACCAGAACTCGTCATATATAAGGGTATATCATATGTCTTGCTCTTGCACATAGAGTGATAGGCTTTCCCGTTTGTTTTTTCACTATCTTGAAAAATGATTTTCCTTATGACATTTAAACAAATTTTTCCCCATGCTAGAAACTGTATATGTCTCTCGTGCTATTTTTCACCATACCCAAAACCCAACTTTTCCCCTTTGCATCTCAACTAAACTCTGTTTTGTCATATCTTTATTCTTTATGTGAACCATGTCGACAGTCACCAATTCTATGGTCTGAGCCATTTTAAAAACTTGTTCATGCGACATGTCCTCGGACAGCAATCTTGTATTTTCTCATTATTTAACCTACACACAAATTTGTCACGTAATGCTCTTTTTAGAAATGTCCCAAATTCGCATGTAGAAGATAAATGTTTAAGGCAAACAAAGAAATTAGAAATGGACTTATCCTCCTCTTGTTTGACATTATAAAACCGGTAATTTTCTGCAATTACAAAATTCAAAAATTCATATTTTTATAAATGTATTTAGTAATAAAATTATCTATCAAAAAATTTTTTTAAAAAATGTTTTTCTTTAATATTTCAGAAAATATTAAAATTGGCATTAGATAAGGCCACCTATGAATTTATTAAATAAAACAAATTAACTCACAGATTTTTATGTTAACATTGATTTTTACATAAAAATTAGCAATAAAAATTTAAAATAAATCATGGGACGTGGCAATTCTCTTACAGATCACAAGAAAAGAATGATCGATGCTTTTAAAAAAGATGGGCATTCTCAATGAGAAATCACCTTGGACTGAGTTTTTCTGGCCTACCTGGGATCTTTTTGGGTGTTTTGTTCTTATTTTTTATGTAATTATTCACTGCACACCTTGATCTGTTGATTTTCTTGGTGATTTCTCATGTAAAAATTAATGTTAACATAAAAATCTGTGAGTTAATTTGTTTTATTTTATAAATTCATGGGTGGCCTTATCTTATGCTAATTTTGATATTTTCTGAAATAATAATAAAAAAAAAAAATTTTTCAAAAAATTTTTAATTTTTTATTAGTAAATACATTTATAAAAATATGAATTTTTGAAAGTTTTTTCTTTCAAAAATTCATATTTTTATAAATGTGGATCAATTCAAATTTCTGCATTTTTTCATGTTGGCCTTATCTTTTTGCACCAAAGTGTATATAGGTCTATGGTTTTCTCTCCGTTTTTTAGAATTTAGTGTTTGGGCATACAAGACTGTCCTTGAGTGAAAAATCTGCAAGATATTCATTATTTCTGTTTGGGCAAGTTGTGTAAGCAAAAATTTATTATTTTCATTTTTGCCTATTTGAGCATTCATATCTTCACCAATTATTAGAACATTCTGTTTAGGAATGTGTTGATCAAGGGAAGATAGCCCATTGTGGAGAGTGGTGATGTCCATTTCATCTCTAGCATTGGTGGGACTGTAACAAGAGACAATTGTTGTGTAGAGGTTACCATTAAATATAGCACATATAATTCTTGGTTGGGTTTCTTGATGCTATTTAAGAACTGAGAAGCATTCTTATACCTCCTATGGCAGCATTGACAAAGTTTTTCGATGCAGATGCTGAGACAAATGTACAACCATTACCAGTATCATGATATTTTAATTCTTGTTCATTATGGTAATATCTATGTTCTTGCATGCATGTAATATCTATATTGTGTTCAGTTGCAGATGCTGTAAGCTTGGGAAAGTGGTTTATTGTGGTTTAAGTCCTAATGTTAAATGTCACTACATTAACAATATTTTTGCATCTAAGTAAGTAGGGTTGGAATCTGTGTGTGGTTTTTTGAACTCTGTGGCCAGAGCTCTAAACTCAGCAGAATATACCTTTTTTTACCCATGTGAAGGGCAATGTAATTTGGATGTACAATTTGAATTAGTTATGGTAATCTTTTTGTCGGCTACTTTCTTCTCATCAGTAGATCCCATCCTTATAGATAAGTAGCAGTAGTTTCCTGACTGAATTATTTGATCCCAGTTTTTCCAACCAGCATCTGGTGAAGCATGCCGTTGACCCACTTTTGGATTCATCCACCTTCCTTCATATCCACTATGCTACATCCCATAGTTTCCATTACTATATGCTTGTTTGACCCATGAAAAACTCTATTCCTCTGAGACTGCTATCCAATGACAAGCTGGGGCAGGATATCTTCCTTTTTTCTTAAGTTTTAGCTTAGTTAAATTCCAATTATCCTATTTTAGCTTGATCAGGTATATGTCAGATTAACTTATTCTATCATTATATTTAAATGAAGTTATTCTGTTGAAATTGATTCAAGATTTTCTAATACTGTTGAAATATTTTTATTTTGGTGGAATTTTTTTATTCCTCCCCACTTTCAGACTTTTTTATTGACTTCTTATTTTCTTTCTTCAAAATAGGACTTGTGAAAGCAAGTAATAGTCTTACTAATATGTTGACCAGCAAGAAACAGATTAATTTCTAATATTCACTGAGAATAGAAGAACAAAGGTTTTTCATTGTTAAAAGTCTGAGTACATGAAAGACTATTTAAAGTATTTGTTGGTAGGGGTTTTTTTTTGGTGGGGTAAACATTTTAAAAAAATCATACTCATTATTGAGACATAACTTTTATATAAGTTGTTCTCTCAATTGTATGAAAATAAATTTCTATCAATAAATTGTACCTCTATTTTATAGAAAAAATCTGTAATTTCTTTATGAAGTTTATTTTCATCCAGTCGGAAATGTACAATCAGGGCGGTTCATTAAATTCAAATAATGTTTTGTGTTTCTTGTGTTTTTAAGATTTGTAAAAAAAATTTTTCCAGAACGTTTCTGCTGTACTTTTTTGTGCATTGTTTTACATCACATTACATGAAAAGTTATGCCATATCTTTCAGGTTGAATTCTTTTTCTTGATGTTACAAGAATATATCATGCTTATCCAAAATTTCCCTGTTTTTTCTATTTTAGATATCCCATAACCGTAAAGGCACTTACAAAGAAGGTGAAGACTATGAAGTATTGGACAAAATATTAGGAAAAGGATTAAATGGTCAAATTGTTGTTGTCCGTGATAAAAAATTGGCGTCAGAACATGCTCTAAAAACAGTAAGACATGAAAAAAAACGTTATTGTTCCTTTTTCACTGTTTCCTTTTCTGTGCACTTTGAATACTGAATGGACAAAAAAATTGAATTGTATTTCAAAAATAACTTATATTTCCAATGTAAACTGGAACCATAAAATCATAAAAATGTTTAAAATAGATTTTATAAAAGAAGCTTTCATTTTTTTTTTAAACAATTAACAAATTACATGGTTTATTTTAATGTATGGCCTCAAAATGTTATTTCTCCAACTTGGAAGTATAATGATATAAACCTATGACCAGAAAAGTTATTTAACATAGTTTTGCAGATATTACCATATATTCCATCCTTATTGAAACTGTTGTCTTGAAATAAATCCCTTTCATTTACACATTTGCTGAAAATATGTTTTTTTATCTTAGTAGTTTGAGAAAACAATTTCATAATTAAAGCAAAAATTCATCTTAAAATGTGAACAATTTTGATTTTGCACATTTTTTAGTATAATGAACAGAACATTATTTACTCACTCCTTGGTTAACCCAGTTGGCTGGGGCTGTAGAATACAGTAACTGTATCTCTGCAGTGGTGTAAAAAAAAACCTCCCACCATTAGTATCATGGATACTACACTAAATAATCTGATGGTGAAGCTTCAGTAATGCTGGAGCTTTGAGAAATGCGGAGTACATGTTCTTTGCCATTGCTCCCAGGTCCATTCTGGCCTGGAGTAGTAGCACCTGAAAGGGTCCTATCTATGGGTCAAAAAGAACTGTTTGATATTTGGGCTGAGTGCAAACAGGTGGCTCATGTGAATTTGAATTGTTAAAAATAGAACTCTTTGATCATTAAACTGTGTAACAAATGACTGATGTTTAATTGAAATGTTGGTGATACATAGCAGTGCTTAGAACTGTTTGACTTATGCTAACATGAATTGTTAGAAATAGAACTGTTTGATCATTTAAGTGTGTATATCTACAAAATGTGTTTACAAATCATATATTTTAATGTAAAAACAGAATTTGGCATTAAATAACCAACAATGGTTGATGTACCATAAAACCAAACCAAACCAAACCAATCATTCCTTGGTCCTTTTGAAAAATGTTTGAGATTAATGTATTCTTAGATTTTGAGGAAATGTAATTTGTTATATTTTTTTATTTTAAATATTTTTATATCCATACTTTGTGAAATTATCTTGCTTGAAATATTATTTAAATTTTAAACTACAATTTACCAAGACTATGATGAGATGAATATTATTCAAACTCATATATATGTTATTCCCCCAAATAACAGGACCACTTATTCTTTTTTCTTTGAGGTGATGCTTGCCTACTTTAACTCAAATGAAATACGCTGTTGGACAGATTTAGAAGGTTGCAATAATTTTCCTTCTCTTTATATGTTTAATAAACAAAATGGAAAAATTGAATTTCACTATGAAATTCTTGAGAAAGGTTAGTACAGCTTAATTTCATAAATGCTTCAAATTTTGAATATAGTCTAAAGTATTGAGTATCAATCATATGTGTTTATTTGCATGTCTTTCTTTCTCTTTGTAATTCACTGGATATGATACTAAACCATCTGATGATAAAAGGTTCCAGTTCTGAATCTTTGGAGAATGTAAAGTACTCTTTAATTGCCATTTCTTCCAGCTTCACTTTAACCTAGAATGGTAGTACCTGTTCGGATCCCATCTATTAGTTGAATATTAATATGTAATCATTTTCTAAACTTGAAGCCGGACAATCGGCTAGGGCTCTAGAATACACCAACTGCATCTCTGCAGAAGGGTAATACCCCCCCCCAAGAGTGTCCTGGATATGACACTAAACAATCTGATGGTGAGGCTTCAGTAATACTGGAACTTTGGGGAATGCAGAGTACCCCTTCATTGCCATTGCTCCAAGGTCCACTCTGGCCCGGAGAGGTACTTGACAGGGTCCTATCTATGGGTCAAATAGAACAATTTGACATCTCAACTCTGTACAAACAAATGACTGATGCAAAATTTAATTGTTTGGAAAAGAACTGTTTGATCATTCAACTGTGAACAAACAAGCAACTGATGTCAAATTGAATTGTTGGTGATAGATAGCAGTACTCAAAACCACAAACAAATAACTAATCCACCCTGTCGGCTGGAGCTATAGAATACACCAACTGCACCTCAGTGGAGGGTTAAGACCTCCCAAAGAGGACACCTGTTGGCTGTGAGTGGCGACCTGTGATGCTTTAGGATGGGATCCTGGCGGCTGAGCTGTCTTTGATCCAGTTGCCTGAGTGGCCACATGATTAACAACACTCCACTTTGGCCCTTACTGCGTTAGATGGACAGTTGGAGAGGCCGGATAATAATGAATAATAAACTTGGGAATGAAAACTTAGAGATCCCAAATTGCTGGTCCCTTTCCTCAGTGTGAGTATACTGAAGGTGTAGCCCTGATTTGCCTAGGCGAATGGGTTTTCCCCTTGACATTTCCTTTCATTGGGCTCCGTGATTGGTGAGGAGCACAGTCAGTGAACTCAGCAAAAATCCCTATGGATACAAAACAAAACCAAAACCCAAGTAAAAAAAAAAACCAAACTAAAGCATTTGCGTGCAGAGTTTAACTCTGACAATGACTCTGACCAGATCCTTTTCCCCAAATTTATTATGCTGGAGTCAACAGTGGATACTCCAATTACAAAGTTGTCTCCCTTAATTATTGAAAAAACCCTTAGCAGTTGAATAAAACCAAAATCTGTAAAAAAAAAAATTAATCAACAATACCCTGCTGGTAAAAGTCCCAAATAAAACTTTCTCTGACCTACAACGAGAACAGAAATACTTTCATAACCTAAAAATAAAAGCTTAATCCCACAACTCCCTGATATCATCCAAGGGTGTAGTGAGAAACCCAGATCTCTCCCTCTGCACTTTAGATGAAATAAAAACTAACCTCTGCAAACAAGGTGTCACTGATGCCAAACGAATATCTATCAAGAGAAGTAATGAAATAATCTCAACAAATACCTATATTCTAAATTTTAACACTCCAAAACCACCTACTGAAATAAAAATAGGTTACTTAATAACAAAAGTTGAAACCTATATTCCAAACCCACTGAGATGCTACAATTCCCAAAAATTTGGGCATCACAAAGAAAAATGTACCAGACCTCCAACATGTAAGAACACTCGGAGAAACTGGAAACCATATAGATTGTCAACGGCCCCCAAAATGTGCAAACAAAATCATTCAGCAAATTCCAAAGAATGTGAATTATGGAAAAAAGAAAAAAGAATTCTAAAAGTGAAACATGCAAAAAATATATCCTGCCCAGAGGCAAGGAAGTTCATTGAAAATTCTCTAACCACAACTACCTATGCAAACATAGCCAAACCCACAAACAACTCTACACAAAATCAAGGAATGATGACTCACTTTGATATGATAAATCTAATAAACAAATTGAAGACACTCCTTGAATTACTAAGGGAAAACTTGACCAACTTGACAATTAAGCCCCATGCTGGACCAGATCCAAAGAAGAACCTCCACCCACACAGCAACGAAACTGAAGACTCTGTTTCTTTGACTAGAAAAAAAACATGGCTGCCCTGAGTGAGCTTTTATTTCAAATTGTCACACATCTTCATGCCAACAGTCACGTAAAACCACGGGGAGTGAAGATGCTCATACAAATGAGGAGACAGAAAAGAACATAAAAACAATGGATGTTGTCACTCTGTTTTTTTTGCTCCTGCATTGGACATGAATTGATTTAGGGCAGTGCCGGTTGGTTTAAAGAGACGAGAATTATCAATACTAAAAGGCGGTGTTGGCTAGTGATTGCAGGCTTTTTCAGTCAAGAGATGTGGTAGCAACTCTACCCGATACAAGCTATTTCGGCATATTCTATAGCCCCAGCCAAATGGATAAGTTCGACCTGAACTTGATCCCTGAATTTGACAGCTCTCCCCTGGGCCCATCTGTCATAGAATGGTTTGAGAAGGCTGAATGGGTCTGCAAACTATTTAGAATCAAAGAACCATCAATGATGATCTCCCTGAGGCTCACAAAAGGAACCTATGCGGTATACCAGCAACTTGGGGATGATGCAGACCTGGAAGAGATCAAACATGCCCTGTATATGGCTTTTGGGACAGACCTATTCATCACATGGAAGCAGTTTGTCAGGCGATGGCTTGAACCCAGTGAGACAGTAGATGTCTATCTAGCCGATTTGAGGAGGCTAGCGGTATCATTTGTCGGAGCAACTGACCACATACTGGAATCTACTTTTTTTGGCTAGGCTTCCTGATGACATTAGTTGGTTGTTGTGAGCGTCTTAGAGACTTGATGAACTGGGGATTGAAGAACTACTAGCCAGGGCCCGACACAGAAACGGTTGCAGCGGCTGCAAGAACAACCGAGACACTGTCCAAGAGGCAACATGCTGCAAGTGATTCCACTGTACCAAGGCCACAAGAAAGCCCAAGATGTTACAGATGTGGTGGTCTTAACCATTACTCCAGGGATTGCCAAAGCCAGAGTAATATGGAAGGCGCCAATGATCAGAAAACACGGGAGTGACTGTGCAGTCATTGCTGTGATGGGCTGGGCCACATAGCGAAATTGTCTGGGAAAATGGTTCAAAGAACAAGGTGCCATCGCTAGCCTTGCCCCCTTCCTGGCCAGTAAATGCAGCATTACCCATAATTAAGGTGCAAGTCGATGGTGTGCAATGTTCAGCGCTCATTGACACAGGATGTTTCCGGTCAATAGTTAGTGCAGACCGATGTCCAGCATGGAGCAGTCTACAAGTAGACATGCGGACAATTGCTAGAACATCACAGGCCTGTTGTGGAGTCAGGACTGTGTCAATTCTCACCAATGGAGGTGGTCATGCCATAGTTAACGTATCAGTATCATGTGAGAGGCCTCTCGGTTATGACATACTGATCAGAATTGATGCGATACAAACACTGGGAGGCATCACGATCACTCCGGCTGGAGATGTGAAACTTGGAGGAAAAGAAGCATGTGCAGCCCTTTGTGTCGATGAACCACATTTTGATGCCTCCTTTGACCATAAAGAGAAGATATGGACCGCCAGGTCGAAATGGACCCTGAACCATGCACCAACCCTACTCCGGAACCAAATTGCAAAATTGAGAACATCAGGGGAGAGTACAAGAGGGAACTGCAAGTGTGGATCACAAATGGTTGGTTGATCCCATACCCCCAGGAACGACTAGGACCCCCTAAGAGTTTGATTCCTCTATAGGCTGTGATACAACATACCAAAAGTAATGTGCGCCCAGTAATGGACTACAGAGAGCTCAACAAGCATGTAGATGCCTACACTGTGGATGCAGATGTATGTACAGCCAAATTGAGGGAGTGGTGTCAGTAAGGAGTGAACGTGGCACTGCTTGATCTGCGGAGGACCTATTTACCAGTACAAGTCCACGAGTCTCTCTGGGCGTATCAGACGGTACTGATCAAGGGGGAGAGATATTGCCTCGTACGGTTGGGCTTCAGGTTAAATGTGGCACCGATGATGATCATGAAGGCTATCGTCAGTACAGTGTTGGCACAAGAGGAACGGACGATGGAGGCAATGTCACCCTACATTGATGATATATATGTGAATGAGGAAATACAATCTGCAGACGAGGTCAAGGCAAAGTTGGAATCTTTTGGTCTAGCTTGTAAAGATCCTGAGCGCCTAAAGCACAAAGCTAAATTGCTTGGCCTTACGGTTTGGGGGGAGCATGACACCTTACGTTGGAAGCGAAGAACTGAAATTCCAGAACCCCCTGCTGAGATGACATGATGCACCATATTTTACATGTGTGGAAAGTCGGTGGGCCACTTTCCCATTTGTGGCTTGCTACACATGATAGCCAGAGTCCTAAAAAGAGGTATGACTGCAGTGACCAAAGGATGGAATGACCCAGTCGATGGTGCTTCCCTCAAGTGAGTCGTGGAAGAAGTACTGGTGAGGGTGACCCGTGATGACCCTGTCCAAAGTAACTGGAGTGTATCTGGAGAAGAGTTAAATGTGTGGATTGATACAAGCTCATTGGCAACTGCCGTGGTGTTGGAAAGACATGGTGACATCCTGGAGGATGTATACTGGCTTCATCCGACAAACAACGCCCTGCATATAAATTCAGCAGAGCTTGACGCCACCATGAAAGGTCTTAACCTTGCATTACAATGGCAAGCTAGAATAGTTCATCTTCACACAGACTCCGTGTGAGTCTACCATTGGCTGACGGGAAGAGCCCGAGTAAGAACCAAAGCTGCAAGCGAGATGCTGGTTCAAAGGAGGTTGATGATCCTACAGCAACTGATTTGTGAATACGTCCTCCAAGTTGATGTTACTTTTGTTACATTGGAGCAGAACTTAGCAGATGAGCTAACTCGAGTGCCAAAAAAAATGGTTGGTTGATAAGGCACAGGTCCGATTCCTCGCCTCTGATGTACACTGCCCTGACAGCTCAGTTGCCATCTGAACAAATCCAAACCATACACTGATGATGTGGACATCCTGGCATCAGATGTACAACTTATTTCTGTCATAGAATATGCCCCTCTACCACAAAAGCAACAGTCAGATTGATAATACAAACTTGTGAAGACTGCCAATCAATCAACCCAGCTCCTGCCCAGTGAGAAAAGGGTAGAATAGAAGTGGGAAACAACTGGCAAGTCAGGATGCGTCAGCTATGATGCGAGAACTGAAGTCCATCTTCTTTGAACGCGGTGTGCCAGCTGAAATACTGACGGATAATGCCCCAGCTTTTTGTAGTCAAAATTTCCTTGCTTTCACAGATGAATGGAGCATACGAATGCAATACCACAGTACTTATGTCCCAGAGGGTAACAGTATTGTGGAGCGATGTCACTGCACTGTCAAGAGAATAGCCACGAAGTCACATTACTCAATAGCGGAAGCCGTGTACTGGTATAATGTGATACCCAAAGATCATGAAACACTGTCTAGCGCACCAGCAAATGGCATATACCAGTATGAGCAGCGTGTGAAGGGTGTAGACCCCAAGCCATCTCCGCCAGAGGACAGAAGTAATGTATACCAAATTGGGGAACCTGTCTGGGTCAAACCACTGGACTGCTGATGCACCACCAGATTTTACAAAGGACAGGTTGATGAGGTGACCAGTCCTCAGACAGTGCTGGTCAATGGCACACCCCGCCATGTGAAAGACCTTCGCAGACACGATGAATCAGCTCTTATGGAGGAAACCTAACGGAAGAGCATCCAACACTTCAGCAAAGAAACACTTGGCAGAAACAGGCACTGCCCCCATGCCATATTTGTGATCATGGGATCAGGGGGGAGTGTAGTGAAATTTAGGAAGAAATCAGCACTCACCCCAGCACAAACATCAGCGCATATGCTCCGCATGCAAGATTCGTTTCTTTGACTAGAAAAAAAAACATGGCTACCCTGAGCGAGCTTTTATTGCAAATAGTCATGCATCTTCATCCCAGCAGTCATGTAAACCATGGAAAGTGAAAATGCACATGCAAATGAGGGCAGACAGAAAAGAACATTAGAACAGGAATTGCCATGGCTACAAAGCAAATTATGACGAGTTACTTCTGTTAATAGCCAAACTCAACCCTACCGCCATATATCTCCAAGAAACTTTCAAAAAACATAGTGACAAACTAAACATAAAAACCTTTAAACAATATGACTACATACATGATATTCAACAAAGAGCTTCAGGTGCAGTATCAATCCTGATTAGGAAAGATATCCCTAAAATAAAATCAATATCAACTCTCTTTTGCAAGCAATTGCAGTCTTGGCAACCTTGCATAAAACCGTCACCATCTGCTCACTATATATTCCACCTCATGACCCCATAAACAAAAATGAATTACACAATCTAATAGAACAACTCCCTAAACCATTTATCTTGATGGGAGATTTTAACAGCCACAATATAATATGGGGAAGTAAAATAACAAACAAAAGAGGCCAGACCCTAGAAAAAATCATCAATAGCAATAATTTATGCCTACACAATCAGAACTCTCAGACCCACCTCAACCCATCCTCAGGTTCATTTTCTGCCATAGAACTAACCCTCAGTGACCCATCAATCTTTACAGATTATAATTGGAGAGTATTGTGACGCGAAAAATTTACTTTTATCCCAGAACGGGGTTTTATTTTCGCACATGTGAAGACGGGGCAGGTTGGCACTTGATCCCTTGTAGAATAAGTCCTCGTTCAGAGTTTTTTCTCAGGCATATAGGAACTGGCATATTATGTGGGGGATTAATTTATGGCTAGACTGACCGCCGCTGGCAAGGGGTTTCCAAATTTCACACTATCCACGCATCCACCAAGGCCACTAGACTTCCTCCCCTAGAACAATGGAAGATATGGACCTCTAGGTTTAGACGTAATAATATTAATTATAGTAGTTGGCAATTCCGGTTTCCTGTATAAGAATTCAAAGGAATTAATAGGACAATTTTAAGCAAGCATATCATAAGGCGAATAGAAGCTGAAAAAGAAACATTACATAACAAATTTGTAGCAGACGCTGCAAATAACAACTTCAAGCACGTGGGAACATTAAAATATATCAATCTTTTTTACTACACATTTTCAACATGTCAAATATATCATATATGAATAGTGCATGAACACAAATGTCTTTCTTCTTTTCTTTTCTTTCGTTTTCCGTCTTTCTTCAAATTGAGAGAGAGAGGGTATATAAAATTGGGTATTAGGAGAAACAGTCCCAAAGTTACTTATCTTATTTAGATGGATTCCTGTGGAGAATCTTTCTTCTTTTACGGGCTGACAGACGTCATCTTATTTTTTTAGTACTTGCTAGAACATATTTTTCGTCTTCTTTTACCCGGAGTTCTTGGCTTTAGTTCCGTCTGCCACGAACCCTGTCCAACAACTAATTTTCTTATTGTCTATTTCCGCTGACGGGAAGGAGTCCCCACTTCCGTTTTGGGGTCCCAGCCAATCGTTTGGCTTCTACCTTCCTCCCCCTGGTCGGGCGATTTCTTAGGGCTACTAGATGTCACCCAAGTCCCATTCTTTATCCATCAGGTCACCAAGTACAAACATCTGTTTTTCCATTCTGACCTGGGTTTGTTACTTTGGGATTGACCTACATTACTATGATGTCTTAAAGGTCATTCTCTGATGACTTGCCAATTCAAACACGAGGATAGTAATAATCTTATTTCTATCGTCTCAGTGGGACACCACGTGACAGTATACAAAGACCCCTGCAGTAATGACCACTACCCAGTAATAATTGAAAACTCCACAATGAAAAAATTCAGAACCACAATAACAAAACCTCCACGATGGAATTTCAAAAGTGCAAACTGAAAATCCTACAAAAAACTATGCCTTACCACACTAATCCCAGAATCAAATACAAATCAAGAAGAACCCATAATACATTTTACCAACACTCTCATTAGCATAACAAATAAAACTATCCCCAAAACTACAATATCTCCAAAACACAATAAACCATGGTCCACAGAAGAGTGCAAAAACATAATAAGAGAAGTCAAGTAACTCTCGGAAAATTCAAGACAAACCCCTCATCAGAAAATCTAAGCAAATACAAACAACAAAAGGCAAAAATCCGACGTATCATCAAAGAAGCTAAAAGATCCTCCTGGAATACCTTCATTTCAAAGATAAATTCTTATACAAATCAAAAAAAATTTGGGACTTCATAAAGAAAATAACTAATAAAAACATCAATAACCCAATAAATCACCTCTCTCAAGGAAACACAAAAGCCACAAATGAAAAGCATATAGCAAACCTGATTACAGAAAATTTTGCTCAAGTGTCATCTACAAAAAATTACTCAAATCAATTTAACTCAATCAGAATCCAAGAGGAAAAGAACAAAATAAAATTCACCTCAGACAATACTGAGAGTTATAACCAACCCGTCACCCTAACCAAACTCCAAAACTTAATATCCAAATATAACAACTCAGCCCCTGATCCAGATGAAATTCACTATACCCTCCTCAAAGAACTCCCAACAATATCTCTAAAATATTTTCTAGATATATACAACAATATCTGGATCTCTGGCAACATCCCTACCATATGAAAGCAAGTCATAACCATTCCTATCCTCAAAAAACCTAAAGATCCTACAAACCCTACCAGTTATAGACCTATAGCTTTAACAAGCTGCACCTACAAAACCCTTGAAAGGATGATCAATCTAAGACTAACGTGGTTTCTTGAATCCAACAACTTCCTCTCAAACCTACAAACAGGCTTCAGAGCCAAAAGAAGCACCATAGACCAAATAGTCCTTATAGAAACTTTAATCAGGGAAGCATTCATCAAAAAAGAACATCTGTTTGCAGTCCTCTTTGACCTAGAAAAAGCTTACGATACAACATGGCCATATGACATACTCAAAGACCTCAGCCTACAAGGCAGACTCCCCATCTTCATAAAACACTTCCTAGAAGACTGGACCTTCCAAACACAAATAAATTATACACTCTCTGATCCAAAACGACAAGAAATAGGTGTACCTCAGGATAGTATCCTATCTGTGATCCTATTCATGATTAAAATAAATAAAATAACAACCTGCCTACCCCCAGAAATCAATGGATCATTATATGTCAACGATTTCCTCATTTGTTACAGTTCTAAAAATATGATGACCATAGAAAGAAAAATGCAACAATACATCAACGAGATATTAAAATGGACCATGAAAAATGGTTTTAAAATATCTAGCAATAAAACCAAATGCATGCATTTCTGCTAAATCCACAAAATGCATTATCAACCCACCCTGTGCAGCACTAAAGGCAGGGGTTGACCGCTCCACCATCCGCGCAGCGCTAAGATAACGCCAATCTTAGCCTCGGCATCCTGGCCTGTTCGCTCGACAGTGCAGAGCTTTGGCGCGCAAGCCTTAGCTACCACCTCGATACGTCCGCACAGCTTTGGCATGAAACAGCCTTAGCCACCACCTCGATACGTCCGCACAGCTTTGGCGCAAAACAGCCTTAGCCACCGCCTCAATACGTCCGCACAGCTTTGGCACGAAACAGCCATAGCTACAGTAAACGATACGCCCGCACAGCTATATGGCACAACAAAGCTATAGCTCTCGACAAGGATACGCCCGCACAAGCTATATGGCATGACAAAGCCATAGCTACAGTAAACGATACGCCCGCACAGCTATCTGGCACGACAAAGCCATAGCTACTGTAAACGATACGCCCGCACAGCTACCTGGCACGGCAACGCCATAGCTACCGACCACGACGCCTCGGTGATGCAGTCAACGTAACGACCTGCTGTTACGGACTGCCCCCAGCAATGCAGCATCTAGTTCATGTAACGACTCACTGTTACGGACTACCCCAGCAATGCAGCATCTAGTCCACGTAACGACTCGCTGTTACGGACTACACTGGCATTGCAGCATCTGGCCCACATAACGACTCGCTGTTATGGGCTAGCAAACAGATTGACACATCCCCGGTTAACCCAACGTACCGTCAAAACCGGGATATCGATCTACCGACCACGACGCTCCTGCAATGCAGTCCACGTAGCGACTCACTGTTACGGACTGCCCCAGCAACGCAGTATCTAGTCCACATAACTACTCACTGTTACAGACTACACTAGCATTGCAACAGCTAGCTCGTAACAACTCGCTGTTACGAGCTAGCAACCACGACTCGACCATACCAACAAAATGTCAAAACCGGGACATCGATTTACCAGCGACCAACTTCAGCTTTCCGCAACGACTCGACCGACCTCAGCTGCCCGCGACGACTGTCCAACTGCATCCCATGCCTTGACTGATCTCAGCTTACCAGCATCAAACATCTAGCTGTATCTCCACAACTCGACCTACGCCAGCTACCCTCGTCGAACGTCCTACTGCGCACAACTACAACTACAACTCGACCATACCACCTAATGACGTAACCCATCCTCGCTGAAGACTACATACAACCGCCACGGACATTTACATACACGTTTGTAATTCCGGCAATAAAATCGTCACTTTTGTTGTACCTATTGACTTGCCTTCTGTGTCTCCCTTCATTGTCTTTGGCCATGCACACTCGCACGCATTATACACTTAATTCATTTGCGGAGTCGACATGCTTATCGGCTCCACAACAGTACCATGGACCATAAACCAACTAATAATAAAACTAGACCTAACCAAACTTTCCAAAACCAAAATACACCCCATCACCTTCCAAGAGAACTTCCTCAACATCCAAAACAACTTCCCAGTCCACCACCACATCTATACAGATAGATCCAAACAGGGAATGAAAGTTGAAACCATTTAACTGTGTGCAAATAAATTACTGATGTTAAATTGAATTATTAGTATTACATACTAAGTCTTGGAACTTTTTAACTGTGCAAACAAATGAGCTCTGGTTTGTTTAAAAATAGTTATTAGAAACTATTCATTTACAAATCATATATATTTAATGTATATGTATTTTGGCATTAAATAACCTTCAAGTATTGATATGTCATGAAACACAACCAACAACCAAGTTAAGCTGGGCACTACTGGAGAAATAAGGATAAACTCATAAGTGATGTTCCCCTATGGACTAGTGTTGGCTGACCAGCAAAAACTTACATTCATCAGTTCTGTACAGACACTGGATGCTGACTAGAGAACTTACCAAGTGGAATTGCTGATAAAGACAAAGCAAAGCCCCATTAATGCATGGGCATATTGTAGGGTCCATGAGCATAGGAACGTCATGCTTCTCTCTATATGTCATAACTTTCCCTAATAGAGGTCCCAGTGCACTGCCTTGCCTAGGAGCTTATGATGCTGTGAAGATAACTCTGAGTTGAGAGAATCTGTTGTCAGCACACCTTAATGATGAGGAAAAGAAGGATGAAGTAGTTGCCACCTTATAATATTTCAAATGAATTAAGGAATATTAAAAACAATGTTGTTTTCTTGAGCTGAAAAAAAGAATGAATTAGGTTTTCAATTTGGCAGAGATGTAAAGACATCACTGAATCATATTGTAAGGATAAATTAATGGTAATTTTTCAGTTATAAGTTTTTAGATGACTGAGTACAAAATGACACTTACATAGAATTCTTATAATAAACTTTAATTGAATTACTGTTTTATACTCAATTATCTGAAAACTTATAATTGAAAAATTACGATTAACTTATATCTAATCTAATTTAGATTTATTATAATATAAGAATTCTATTTCAAGTTCACTATATCTAGAATTAATCTAATAGTCAATCCACTTGGAGTACTTTTCAGATGAAAAGTAGTTGTTTTATTCTAATGTACAATAAAATTTGAATTTTGGACAATTTGATTTTTTTCCAAATTTAGTATCTATATCACAAAAATTAATTGTCCAAGCAATTGCAATGTAATATGTAATCTTTAAAACACTCTGTTGAAATGGACAAAACTTTCATAAAATTTGAATGATTACTTTAAATCTTAAGAATTACATAAAAACATTTTGGAATGTGATATAATCATAAGAAGAGCATTAAAAAGCCAAAACAGTAATCCAAAAATTAACTTCTATTTATTATGTTAGGATATAATAACCATCAGCTTTTCTTTTCTTTCTTAGCCGTTACTGTATCTGACATAATCGACAACCACATGCTCAAAATGAGAGAAAATCATCAGCTCCTGCGTCATTTCTCTCTTTATGTTCTCCAGGGACTTTTAGAAGCATCTTCGACTATGCATTCTAAAAATTGGTTGCATGATGATCTTCATGGTAAGTTAATTTATTTTGGTAGATATCATCTCATGTATAAATATTCTAAGTAAAACAAGTTGCCCAGTCAGCTGGGGCTGTGGAATTCACCGACTGCTTATCGGCAGAGGGGTAAGACCTCCCCTCAACAAGTGTCCTGGATATGACACTAAATAATCTGAAGGTAAGGCTCCAGTAATGCTGGAGCTTTGGAGAATGTGGAGTACTCCTTCATTGCCATCCCTCCCAGGTCTACTCTGGCCCAGATAAGGGTCCTATCTATAGGTTAAATAGAACTAACTACGTACTTATGCTGAAGTGAATTATCAGAAATAAAACCGTTTTTACATTTAATTCTGTGTATTGCCCATTCAACTGCACCTCTGCAGAGGGGTAAGACCCCACTCCTAATGATTGTCCTGGATAGACACTAAACAGTATGATGGTGAGGTTCCAGTTATGCTGGAGCCTTGGGGAGCAAGATTTCATTGCCATCTCTCACAGGTCCACTCTGGCCCAGAATGGTAGCACCTGATAGGGTCCTATCTATAGGTAAAATAGAACTAAAATGCATACTTATGCTAAACTGAATTACTTGAAATAGAACTGTTTTGATATTTAAACTGTGTACTTAAGCTAAACTGAACTGCTTGAAATAGAACTATTTTTGATATTGAAAATGTACTTACATTAAACTGAATTGTTTGAAATAGAACTATTTTGACATTTATCTGTGTGTGGACAAAAACTATACTTATACTAAACTGAATTGCTTAAATTAGAACCATTTGACTAAACTGAATAGCTTGAAATAAATGTTTTTGACAATTAAACCGTGTATTTACATTTAAACTGCGTACTTATGCTAAACTGAATTGATTGAAATGGAATTGTTTTTGACATCAAAACTGTATTTAGGCTAAACTGAATTTTTGAAATAGAACTGTTTTGACATTTATCTGTGTGTGGACAAAATCTATACTTATACTGAACTGAATTGATTGAATTAGAACTGTTTGACTAAACTGAATAGCTTGAAATAGAAATGTTTTTGACAATTAAACTGTGTACTCATGCTAAACTGAGTTGTTTGAAATAGAACTGATTATTTGCATAATAATGGATTTAGCATTAAATAACCTACAAAGGTTGATATGCTATAAAACCAACCAACAAAACAGACTACTTAGCTATTTCTCATGCATTATTGTTTGAAATTAGCTTCTTTTTGATTTTAGTAATCCAGATTAAAAATTTAGAAATATCAACTTGAATAAAACTCTCATTCAAATTTTCTTTAAATGACTGGAAAGAAAAAATAACACATTACATTTTAAAAGATTTTTACCATTTTCTTAAAAGAATTCTCTCATCAATTTTTCAACCAGTATTGTGTTCATCTTAATTTCAGTTCCTTTCTATTGCAGCTCTCATGCTTATAGAGAAATGCAAGTTTATTTCTCAACAGATTTATTCTTTTTTCCTAACCCACATTGTTTACTAATAACTGTAGAGTGATGATATGAGTTTTGTGTGACAAGGAAATATGACACCCTCATACATTCGCCGGGTTATGGGGAAAGGAGGTGCGACTTGCTGGCTGTTTGCTGACTATAGTAGTAACTAAGAATAGTATCAGTAGAAAGGTCGTTTCTCTTCAACCCTCCCTATTAGCACAAGGTGACATGGACATGAGAAAACTTCACTCTCTATTAACCATGTATGCATTAGCGGAGAGAGGCAGACCTGCAACCATGATTAGTGCAGAGGAATAAACTGCCAAAAAGCCAACACGTAGTAATTTTTCAAACTACAGAAACTAACTAGATGCTGTTTTTTCATCAGAGAGTGAAGACACATAATTTGGGGCACGTAGAAACCCAAATTCCAAAGTCATGCCACATAGAGAACACTGAGAGAAAAGAAAAAGCTTCTCCTTTGAATGAATTTGCACTCTGAGCCTTGTTAAACGAATACCAAAAAAAAAAACTTGTCCACAAGGAAAGAGACAATAATTAATCTTGGTTTTATCTGAAATAAGATGTGCATCTCTCTATCAACATGTCATAGCAGCTCAATAACGATAGGAAAAAGAGGAAAGAAAAAACTCTACGAAATCCCAAGTAAGTGAACATACAATTGAAGTATATTCAAATTTATCTGGTCGTATTCATACTGACGTGAATAAAAGACAAATTATGGGAGGAAAGAATAACTCTGATAAGATAGAGGAGAAAGGAAGAGGGAATATTCCCCTAATGATAAACTTGAGATTTGGAGCACAAGCCCTGCTATTAAATCCCAAAGTCTGAAGGAAAGTGGAACGTGTCTACTGCTGACGAACTAGATTTTAACCTACTGCCATTTAGAAGAAAAACTTTCTCACTCCTGGCTTTTACCTGAATTGTTTTTTTTGGTTTCTTTCTTTTATTCAGTCAAAGAATATTGTTATCAATCTTGTTGACCCAAACACGGCAGTTCAGAGTCCTTTTTTTGTTGTGCAAGTATTATATTTGTTGAAGACCTTGTATTTGAGGGGGAAAGCTAGTCAGTTAGCTTTGTTGACTTTTAATAGTTCACCTATAACCTACCTAGTGGCTTTAAAATGTGGTTCAGGTAGGGAGTTGGTGATATCTGTAATATTAAATAGTGTCGGCAAACCACAGCCAACGTGTGTGCCCTGCTTTAACTGGTGGACTTGGCGGGAACGAATGCCACCCTGCAAGCCCGCTGGGCACATGGCGGCATAACAATTGTCATAAAGAACTTCTAAAATTGAGTTAAAAGAAATACTTGTAAAAAAAATGATAATAATTGACAATACTTCATCAAAAGATTTTTTTAAAAAATAATGACTTCTGATACTACTAGTGTATATAAACAAAGGTGATAATATATCAGGTGGTCAAGGAAGATAAAAATGGCTATATGGTTAGATTTAAATGACTCTGAATGACCTAATTAGTTAGGCAGTTGATGTATAAGGACAGACTTACCTAGAAAAAGGAATGTGGGTTTGAATATCACCAGAGACTTGTTCTTAATTTCTGATAAACTAATTGCCATGGAATTATAGTTTGACAGTTGTGATAAAAAGCAACTAAGATTAAGATGAAAGAAATACTGGTCCAAAAACTGATTATAATTAAAAAAGAATGAGCAATTACCATCAACTATTTTAACCTACATTTAGTCATTTGAATATAATTCATAAACGTAAATATTCTTATTGTTTTGAGATATTTGGTTGGATAAGAAAAATATACTTAAACTAAACTATATATTAATAAGTTTTATGAATCTATTGTTATACTTTAGGTTTGCTCTGACTAACCTGACACCCTCAAAAAGTAGTACTGGAAATTTGATCTTTGCTTTTCGGGTTGGTTGAATAATGTGTCAGATTCTGACTTTAGTCATCGACTGAAAACTTAAAATGGTTGAATGATAGTCAAGTATAGATATAAAGAAACAACTTATATTCTAGATGTATACATATGTGGTGTAAATAAGCTAATGTGCATGTGATATATGTATGGAATAGAGGAGACAAATTTGGGGGATAAACCTTAATGAACAGCAATGAAATCAACAAAAGCTTTCTAAAATCTACAATCTAATTAATTTAGTTTAATCACCTTTAAACGGTAATGCAAGTCACAGTATGCTGCATGTTTATATGGTTGAATCACTACCAGCTGTATTATCAGCTGAAGTTAATGATCGAGAATTGATACCAGATGAAAATATAACAGTTGCATCATGAAACACTCAGGCTGAAAGACTTCTTCCCCAAGGATGAACACAGGAACCACAAAACATCACAACTTTTACATCATCACACATGATAATGTGATTATATGGATGAAGATAGTTTACATCTTAGATATATAAGGTATTTCAGACAGACTTTATCAATTCCAAAGATTTATTCTTTTTTGAATATTTTTTTGAACATGTTCGCCTATTTGTATTTAACTAGTTTTACAATTGCAAAGAGGATATTTTTGTTATTTACAGAAAACAATGCAATGCTTCAAGCAAAACCTAATGCTCTACTCAAAATTCGTGTGTTGGATTTTGGCCGAGCCAAAATTTTGGATGAAAAGCAAACTATTGTGAAAGACATCCAAGAAATTATCCGTGTCTTTACTTCTGTGTATGTGACTGAAAAGTTTCAGAATGCTACAGATCTAAAAAAGAACTGGAAGGAAAAATTAGAAGTGGTAAGTTATTATTTCTTCATTTCCAAAAAGGTTGGACAGGCCTCAAAAAAGGATGATTTGAGGTAGTTTTTGTTCAGTCAATGAAAGAAAAAGCCATTCTTTTATAAATTGTAATTCAACCCTGATAGTGGGGAGGAGGTCTCGTTTAAGCCCCCAAATATACAACTGTATAAAGTGAACTTAGCCAGTAGCATTTTAGTTTTGGGTGGTGAACCAGGGGTGATCATCCTGAATGGGGTCGAGCTAGCAAGGGGGTTATTATGTTGAAAGGCACAAAACCCATCTCCAATGACCCAACTAAAAGATATAACTGATGATGCCACCCAGCACATTTTTTATAATCAAAAATGTGTATTTCTTACATTAGTTCTTCTACACAATCAGTGACACCCAGGAATAGACTGGTTGACAAACTGGAAAGACAATTGATGGTGAAGAGGGACCACAAAAAAAAAACATAAGTCTGGGCTCGCAATCTGGCTTGTGAAAAATCAATGCTACAGAATCCACTATAGTTACATACAACCAAGGGATCCTGAGAGAGGGAAGCATGAGATCTCTAACAGGAGTGATCATATGGTAATGAACACAGCTTTGAACAAACAATTATCGAATTCGATATGTCCTTGTGGAAAAATATTCAAGAATATATGCAGTTTAAAGATCCATCAGGCCAGAATAAAGTATCAGGTTAAAAAACCCAGATGCAGTGCACAGGAGTTTCTCCTGGTGAGACAAGGAGGTGTAGGGCTGGGAAGCACACCACAGTGCTCAGTCACTCCAAGCAGAGGTTATGGAAACCTGCACTGCATTCAGAAAGATTAAATAGCCAACAGCCACTAAAAAAATGCTTGGCAAGATTTTGACACAAAATATTGGCAAAATAGTAAAGATATCAGCAAAAAGATCAGTGGAAAACCAACTATTGACAATGTCCAAAATAATCATCAGTTTATTGTAAATAGTTAACAAGAAAAAATTTTTTTAAATGAATTAGTAAACTGACTGCTAGATCCAAGTCTTGCCAAGGATAGAAAAAAGTGTCACTGCCACATAGACCTGGTTAAAACAAATTTCTGGCAAACTGGTTGGCTAATCAAATGTGTAAAAACCAAGGTCTATGTAAGTAAATCTTTAAAAAGTGAGCTTAGCTGGTAGAGTTTTAGTTTTGGGTGGCAAACTGGGGGTGATCATCCCGAATGGGGTCGAGCTGGCAAGGAGGTTATTATGTTGAAAACCTGAAACCCTACCCCCCAATGATCCAGCTAAATCACATAACTGATGATGCCACTCAGCACCTTTTTTATAATCAAACAAGTATTATTGATTCTTTGCCTGAGGAACTTATATCAGTCTAAGTCTGGAACTATCTCCTTGTTTGTCCAATTAATCTTAACTGATTTTACTTGTACACAAATGAAGTGGATGTTATTGGCAATGGAAAATACCATTCAAAACCGATTACTATTATGATTGATATATTGATTTCATTCATTTATTTATTTTTTAAAATTTAATTTTGTTCTAGCAAGCCCAAGAGTTTCAACTGAGTCCAGAAAACAAAGATGAATTGCTGAATCTTGTTAAACTTGCATTGGATGTTCACTTGACAGAACAAGAAATAGAACTGAAGAAACTAGTGGACTACAAATTAAAAAACAGTTTAGGTAAAGTTGTGAATCAGTTTTCTTTTTCTTTTTTTTATCAAGTAGCAAAAAATTTCTTCAGATCAAAGTTCACCAAAATTCATATATGATTTTTGCAATATTTAGATAAGGAATTTTAAAGATTTTATTTTAAAATATATAATGAAGTTGTGAATAAAATATCTAATTGTATCCTCATAAAAGCATGCAGTTATAATTCATATTTTGATAATTTATTTTCAATTTTTATCACCAGAAAAATCAATGCATGTGACAAAGAAGCATGTGACAAAGAAGCATGAAAGTATTTATTTTAGAAATTCAAAGTTTTTATGATTTGAGGTTGAGTTACTCTTATCATCTCAGGATGTCACTTCAGTCTTGAAGTGATTTCAACAAGAATGTGAAATGCTCAATGTTGAAACTTCCAAAAGAGGGAGAATCTCATACCTTCTCTCCATCATGAGGATATGGTGGGACCTTTGAAGATGACTAAGCATGGCTAGAAATTGAAAGTATCAGGAATATCTGGTATTGCCTGGGGAAAAATAACTTAAAATATGTACTTGAATATATTTGTTCGAACATGACATAAACTAGCTGCATATTTTTTTACAGAGAACGGAGTCTAGGTATTTTGACTTTATTTCTCTGACAAAACACAATTACAATATATATTTGTGTAATGAACAACTTTTTAACACCAATTTTTCACCTCAAAAACAAGAAGTATTTTTATAGGCTAGCATAGCCAAAAGTTAAGGGTCATTCATTACATGCAGTATAAGATGAAACACCATTTAAAAAACTGTTTTGTTGCTAAAAAATAGAGGTTGTTCATTACAAGAAGTCATTCATTACTTAGTATATGCTGTATTTATATTTAATGCTGAAGGTTTTGTTATTTAAAGGGTGTAATTACATGAAAAACACATTTTTATAAAATTCCTGATAGAATTTAAAAAAAAATTTATTCCTTTATTAGATATGTACCTGTTAAGAATAGCTGCTAAGAATCTTATGGAAATAGCCATGAAGAATCTGGTCACTTGAACAAGTCAGTCCTGAGATACCACTGCTGCTTGTCAGTGCAGCCCACTTTTTATTCAGTCTTACAGTCATGCATTCAAATTAGCTTTAGAGTTAGAACCATACATGCACATTGACTCATTTTCAAATAATGGCTCCAATTGAGCAAGTAAGATATTGTAGTCTCTTCGCATCTGGTAAGTTTGAGCCTCCTGGTTCCATATCATCACACTTCTCCCTGATCTTATAATCACAAAAAGTACAGCTGATCTCTAGCTGCTTTTGATGTACGCTCCAAGGGATACAACACCAGCTTGATTATTAAGGCATTCAGGAGGTACTTTCATATCAGTTTCCTAATGGCTGGTGATGAGATAACTTAGTAAAGATGCCTTGTCTGCTGATGATTTATCATTAGATAGTTATGATGAAAGTGACTCTATCTAGATCAGCTTCACACTTTCCAATGTGCTGTCAATTCCTGATGATTATGGCTCTGAGAAGAAATGCACATTTTTTACATGACATAGAATTCTATTAACTTCCATGGAGTGCTAACTATTGATTACAGACATATGGCCCACTTTAAATCTCATGGTACATCTGCTTTTGGGACCTTGATCTAGACACGATCCTTCACTTTGTACATTCTTTGATTACACTGTTGTTCATGTTTGAGAATGGCATCAGTCCCCCGACTCTAACATAGTATGCATGTATCATGCCAGCTTGGGTTGAAGAAAATGAAACATTATCCTTGGATGTCACATTGTGCCGGTACAATGGTCTTTATGGTTCTGTGACATTTTTTCACAATTCTGTTTCCAGCTGATGCATAAGCACATAAGAACCACAGTCACACACCCCAATCTTTCAGGAAGTTTCTGAAGCTCCTACAAGTGAAGGTAGTGTCATTGTTAGTTAGAATTTTTTCCAACAAACTCCAATCATAAAAAACAGCTTTCATTTGACAAATCACCCTGGCTGAGTCCTGGCATCAGATAGGCTGCCATATTGTGAATCAGGAGGGTCCACAGTCAATGAGAGTTAAGTGTTCACAACCAACTGGTTCCACATCCAGTTTCCCCCCTGCTCTGCACTACTGCCAGATCAATCAATTGACATTTTATTACAGATCTTACAGCTGCCTTGGATGTTGATGGACTAATTTGTCTTATGAAGTAGACTGTTCACCTTATCCCAGGATGTCCACTATGTGGTGAATGTCTAATATCTGGCTCTTACTCAGGATAACAGTGCAAACCTTTGGTTCCATCTCTTCTCACTTCTTTATGATCTTAAAACATTTTTGTGGCCTTCTCATCAGCTTGTCGTCTCTGTTTTGTTCAGGCTTCACTAATATCATATCAACTGATAGCCAATATTCCTTGATTAACTGCAAGAATGTTTGAAGCTTTCTCTTCACCAACATTTCTCCTGCAGCTTTAGTGTACACTTTTGCCTTGCCAGTCAAACTGTTCTTGAGCCAATATGTGCACAAAGAGTCTGTTTTCAGATGGAGCACTTTTACTTTCCATTGAAGACCTAGGTTGATTCCTGAGCATCAAGCTTAACCAAATTAATATGCTGAGAGTCATTGCCTGGATGCAACCAGTATGTCCTCATTCCCCACTCTGTTTTCCTCCAATGACACCCTAGTCACAAGGGAGCTTGCATTAACCTCCAAGTTCATTTCCTGGCTGGTAGCACACGATTCTCCCTTCGCAGGATCATTCACTCTGACAACTGTTTCCTGTAACATCTTCAACAGAGCATCACTCATATCTTTATCCCAACCATGGGAAACTGTTTTTTCCTAGTACTTGATGAATCTGGCAGCTACTCTGAGCCAGCTACAGACTGGGGAAATGTACAATAAGTTTTCCACTTAGAAAAAACACATTCCTCGTGTACCTGGGTCAGAAATATTGAGAACCACATTCTCTCACTTTCATTGCAGGATATCGTCCTTCTTCCAGGACCAGTATCTGGATCTCTTCCTTCAGACACTCTGGATCCTTGCTGTTGAGTCTTAAGCATGACAAATGCTCCTTGACATATTTCATTGATGAAGATGTCATTCATGTATGTGGATGCTACTTTCTCTTCTTTGTTTTCTTGAAATAGTAAGGCTTCAACAATTGCTTTCATCATCATTATTGATGCTGTGTTGTAACCAACTCCCAGGCATATCAGGCTATGTATCCTACCTCAGATCATTACTGCTGTTTGATGTGGCCACAGTGATTCATCAATGCAGACTGGAAGATATGCCTTCTTCAATCCATTCCCTTAACTTGGTCACACAAATGTCAGCATTAGACATAACTGCAATGACATGCCAATTGAGCTCCTAGTAGTCCCTCATGGAATGCACTTTGTTTTTGTTGTGTTGGATCACAGCCATTAGGGAAACCAAGTTTTTCTTCTAAGAAGAACAACAGCCATCCATTTTCTATCCAACTTTGAAATTCGGTTTCATAGTTCCTCCTGACATGTTTAAGAATGCAGTACTGCCATATTTCTTTGTGCAGCACCTCTGGTACTTCTCCTGACCATTTTCACTTAGCAGTCTAACAATTTTGTGTTTGGTCAAACTGCACATAAATCTGGCTCGTCAAGTTGGATTGCTATACACATGGTTGCCTTCCTTCCATTAAAGCTTACTACTCCAGTTGGCATGATGATGATGCCACCCATCACCCTAATGACATTGATCTCAAGTATGAAGTTAAACTCCAACAGTCACCTATCCACAATTAAGGCCTGAATGTTCACCAGTTCAGCATTGTCTATACCCAACTTAACTTGGCCACATCTGCAACATTTCAAGGTTTTTCCATCAGCTGTCAACACACTCACCTATCTAGGCCTCTAGTAGCAGCATATAAATCAGTTAATCAGTGTTTAACAAAGCTGTGCACTTCCTTCCATTCACAATTATGTCAGTTGTTGGCTGTATCTCATTCTTCACTTCGTTGGGGAGCAAGTTAACGCTGATGACTTCTCCTCTGAGGCATTTCCCTGACACTGATGCCACATGCCCAGCCTTATTACATTCGAAGCATCACATTCCTCAGTACAACTAGCCTGATCTACCTATAGTTTCCTCATCCTTGCAAGAAGTCCATGGCCAAATGATTGGGACAGGGGCATATAGCAGACAATCTCACACTTTCAGCACACAGACTAGTTGAGTCGTAGTGGCAAACTTTTTAGGTTCCTTGGTCTTAGTCATAATGGCTCATTTCCAGATTACTAGTACTTACAACATTGTGGCATCCATTCTTGACAATGCTCAGAGAAACCATCTGACTTGCTGTGGCAGTATCAACAAAAATGTGCAGGCTATCTGTCGATCTCCAACAAGCAGATCAAGCTGTTTCAAATCATTCACTGTCTCTTTTGGGCAGAGACACCATGCTTGAAATTGGTTATATGCTATGAATCAATCCAGAATGTAGGCATTTGTAAGGGATGTTTGATGTATTGCAAACTTGTCTTCTCCTCTCTCTCTAGTCATTGATATATGATGAGAACTCTCTCTCACAGGCACAGTAGCAGTATTTGCTCTACAAGATCCTTTCTGTTGAAAAGGTTGCATATCATTTTGTTACACTGAATCCACTATGTAACTGGTTTGTCTGTAGCAGTGCCACCAAACTCCAGAATTATTCAATAATCAAACATGAAATTAAAAAAATGGAAGAAATTCAATCTGCTTGGCTGCAAAGAACCTGTAGGCCACAAAGAATTCACTCACCTGAACAAGTTGGTGCAGCCTACTTTTTATTCAGTCTTATGACCATGCATGCAAATTAGTAATAATCTAATTTTCAAATAGTGACTCCGATTGAACAGGTAAGACATCATAGTTTCTTTGCATGAATAAGTTTGAGCCTCCTGGTCCCATTTTACCACAGGACCAAAAAATTTTATCAAAATTCAATAATTTTTAGTTTTTAATGGAATTTTAAAATCCAGGTGTGTGCGTGTGTGTGTATTTTTTTTTGTTTTTGTTTTTTTTCTTTTATACCTAAAAATGTTCTCATGCAAATTATTAGGTTACATGGTTAATAGAACTTTTAAAGAGTTGACTAAAAATCTTTTTCTTCAATCATTTTTTAACAGATTCAATTATAAAAATAAAATCTATACAAATCTGAAAATGTTTTTTCTTCTTGGGTATTTAAAAAAAAATTATTTTCATCCAATGAAAAAAGAAATTTGTGACAAAAACTTTTGTATAAAAAATCATTTTACTTAATTACATTTTTACTGTTTGTGAGAAATTTTTTTTTATATAGAATGTCTTCCAACTGTTTAGAATTAAAATTTTTGTCTTTTAAGAATTTGTTTACACTGTGTAAACATTGGGGTATGATATTTTTAAAAATAAATTTTGGAAAATCTTAGAGTCAGTAATTGTGATAATTATCTTTACCATGACATTACTAAAATTAATGCAAAGAAAGAAAAAAATTTGATAATGATAAAAACAACACCAACACTTTTGTCCAAAAAATTTCAGTAGAATCCTGAAAATCAGTAAGTTGAGAATTAGCAAAAAATAAAAAAAACTTTGCTTTAAATTTCAAATGAAAAGCACACTTTTTAAAATTTGGTGAACTCCCCCCCCCACACCAAAAAAAAAACCATTGACTTTTATCCTTCTCTTTCTATTTTATTATCTTTTGAAATCTGGCAATCTCTTTAATTTTAGTTACCCCTTTAACACTATTATACATGCACATACATATACACTATGCCTACACCCACTCATACAGATTTTCTTACACCCGCATGTATATACATACATATACACTACCCCTAAACATGCATATTCATACAGATACACTTCATCTATGTGCATATGCATTTTTGCACCTAAATATATACACCTAGGGATAGGGGATCTTATAGTGTCACCATAAAAGAGAAATCTTTTAAAATGTGCTTCCTTTGGAGTTTTAACGTTTGGTCATAAAGCAAACTACATCTACATTAAACATTAAAAAAAGTTTGATGAGGTGTAATAAGGAAAAAGAAGCAGTCCAATTACAAAAAAGGATAAGAAGGTGAAATGTAAGTGTATGCGTTAATACTACTTGATGAAAAATCAACTGATGACAAAAATTTGTACAAAATTAATTTTATTGTAATAAATCTTTGTCGTTTATAGGAAGAATGAACTGAGAAAATTCCAATATACAGATTGTTTCCAGTATTTAGTTTTGTTAACTTTTGAGTAACTTCTGATATCAACTTCATAGCCTATATCACAAGTATGGCACTTTGTACCCCCCACAAAAAATTGTGCATTGTAATTTTAGTTTTTTGGTTTGGTTTGGTTTGGTTTTATGATATATCCACCATTGTAGGTCATTTAATGCCAAATCCTTTTTATACATATATATCAAGTATTTGATTTCTAAACATGTTTTTTGCCCAGTCGACTGGGTCTGTAAAATACACAGACTGCATCTCTGCAGAGGGGTAAGACCCCCCACCTCCCAAAAAATGAGTGTCCTGGATTTGACACTAACCAATCTGATGGTGAGGTTCCAGTAATGCTGGGGCGTTGGGGAATGTGGAGCACCCCTTCATTGCCATTGCTCCCAGGTCCACTCTAGCTCAGAGTGGTAGCACCTGATAGGGCTCTATCTATGGGTTAAATAGAACTAAACTGCATACTTATGCTGAACTAAATTATTTGAATTAGAACTGTTTGACTAAGCTGAATAGCTTGAAATAGAAATGTTTTTGACACTTAAACTGTACTTACATTTAAACTGCATACTTATGCAAAAACTAATTGTTTGAAATGAAACTGTTTTTGACATTGAAACTGTACTTACACTAAACTGAATTGTTTAATATAGAACTGTTTTGACATTTAACTGTATGTAAACAAAATCTGTACTTATACTAAACTGAATTAGCTCTGTTTGAATAAATTGAATAGCTTGAAATAGAAATGTTTTTGACAATTAAACTGTGTACTTATGTTAAACTGAATTGTCTGAAATAGAACTGATTATTTGTTTAAAAATGGATTTGGCATTAAATAACCTATGAAGGCTGATATGCCATAAAACCCAACCAACCAACCATAAACATATTTTGAAGATAACGTTTTTAAACGAGCCTGAGCTCATTTTTTTCACACAGTTAAATGGTTTCACTTATTTCTATCTTATGCAAATAATTCTATTTACTATTATCATTTGTTTGTACACAGTTTAATGTTTTCAAGTATTGCTATGTATCACTAACAATTAAACATCAGTCATTTGTTTACACACTGTTAAATGTAAAAAACAATTCTATTTAGCATAAGTACACAGTTTTGGTGTCAAACAGTTATTTTGACCCATAGATAGGATCCTATCAAGTGCTACCACTCTGGGCCAGAGTGGACCTGGGAGTGATGGCAGTGAAGAGATACTCAGCATTCTCCAAAGCTTCAGCATTACAAAAGCTTTACCATCAGATTGTTTAGTGTCATATCCAGGACACTTGTTGGGGAAATGTTACCCCTCTGCAGAGATGCAGTTGGTGTATTTTTCAACCTCAGCTATCTGGAACATGTAATTTTAGTGTGAAAGCAATAAGTACAAGTAAGCAAATCATTCATTAGTATATATTTGACTTTTATAAACCCAAGTCTTAATTAATTTTATGAAAAATTGTTTTATTTTCAGTGGAGGAACCTGATATTATGCAAAGGATCTACTCACTTATTTTTCCTGATCATTCGGTATGGTGGACATTTTTCTTCTTTTATAAAAATCCTTAATTTATTTAAAATATTTCCTTTTGTTTCTATAACAACCCATGATTAATTAATCTAAATCTAACCTGTTACATTGAACTTAATCAGATAAAAAATGCATTTAAAAAAGACAGCCAGGGAATATCTGGTAATAAAGAAAGAAATCATTTACATGACAATATTCTGTTAAATTATGACTTAGAAAAAAATTATGTAAGTTGTTTTTTGACAGATGGTATCAATTCAGTAAACATGAATATTGTTGCTCACGTATTGTTATACTTTCAACATTTTGCCTGCTGTACTCTCTGGTCTTCTTAAGTGCCTGTCATATTTTGTAATGTCCTTGGAATTTTTAAATAAAATATTAGGTTTAAGGTTTCAAAATAACACTGCCTAAGGAATTAAAATGACATTGTGTCATACATTGTCTTGGTGGAAAGTTGTTTACTCCCCCCTCTTCCCAGGGATAATGTCTTTATAGATACAAGTATTGCTGTTTAGTTAGTTGTCATCAAATCAGCCAGTTTATAGAATCCATATACTTTTTAAACAGAAGTGTCATTATAAGAAAGAATTAACAAAGGATGAAATATTCCTTTTTGTCACATCACTTCTGATCAATATTAATTAGTTAATACTAATTTGAGATATCCAAATGAAAACAGTTAAAAATTATGAGAATATTACCAAATACAATAAGCATCTGAGGAAGGTCAAGAGGGTACAATGAATAAAATATTGTGACTATCATAACCAAGATAAGAACAGCCCAGTATATAATAAGTAGATAAATTGAATTTCTAAAAATATTTCATCATTTTAATTACGATATGAGTTGATATGAAAATTAATTAGCTTTTTCCTCTCTGCAGCATTTACCTAGATTTTCACTAAGTTGTTTCTATTTTTTCTGAGTTTTAAAATTTAGGACTTGAATATTGCATTTCTTTTAGATGGTTATAAATATATTAAACATTACTTTTATTTATTTTTTCAGGGATTTGATGTTTTGGATGGTGGCTCAACAGATATCTTTCAGTCTAAGAATCTTTTTCAAATTGGTTGATATTTCTAAGAAAAATATTTCAAATAACAGAAATTTAAGCTGAGAATTTCATCTCCTATTTCTTTTAATTGAATTTTTTGTTTGAAGCTTTCTCTGATATCTCCATGTACTACGCAATGGGTGAATAGGTATAACTAATTCAATAGGTGAATAGGTATAACTAATTCAAGTTTTGCAACTTTCATTTATGATAGAAGGCATACAATATATTCTCCTTCGTTTTTACTAGGGAAACTTTTTTTAAGTGAACTGTCTTCATAATGATTTTTATGAATAGAGAAATTCTATCCCATCATGTTGGACACACATTTTCTAAGCATACTAAAGACTTTAAAAATGGAACTTGATACCACCTTGCTTAATACTCAGCATTATAAAGTATGGTTCAAGGGTAAAGTGGAGCAATCCAGGGAAAGGAGTAGCGCCCTCCCCTACACCTTGGTGTAGTAGCTATCAAAAAGGGAGCCTTCGGGTCACCCTCGACTATGGTCGCTAACTTTACTTACTTACTATTTCATCTTTGTATGTATTCAATAATTGGATATTTGCTCAACTTGGCTTAGTCTAGTACAATGCCAAATATGAATACAATGAATGATTTTTTTTTTCTTCAGATTGAAAATTTTATTTTAAACAATGACTAATTCCATCCAAGGAGTTTTTGAATTTTTTATCTGTAGTTCAGATATTCATATGCCAACTGACACTTTATTGCAAAATAATTTCATATTTTTTAAAAGAAAAAAAAGCTTTTCTTGACATCAAAGATAATATAGAATTTATGTTTTGAATTTATTTGTAAAAATGAAATCAAAAGATATTGTACTACTACCTTTTTAACACTTCTCACATTTATACAATTACAGTTTTAAGAGATACTGTGTAATTAAGTGCTTAAATAAATTTTAAGTTTCTAACAAAGTTTTGCATATCTGTCTAAATTTCTAGAATGTATATTTGTTGATACTGATACATCACTGACTATTAAATCCATGAGGGTTTAGGTAAATTAATTGACACAAGATATCCCAAGTTATAGACAACACAATGAGAACAGTTTACAACTCTAGATAATAAAAAACATTTTTTGTGTGTGTGTGTGTGTGTGTGTGTGTGCGCGCGCATGTGTTTATTCATTTATTTTTTTTATTTGCATTTAATTTTAATAAAAGACACCTGGAGAATACAGTGGAGAATACATTTTATATATAAACTACTAAAATGAGAACGATTGTCCAAGACATAAAATTTTGCACATATTTTATCTTTGGAAATATTGGAAATATTTTCTACAATGAGGAAAAGCCAAAGAGTTTTTCAAAAGTTCTGATTTTCCCTGTATAGTTCTTTCAGTTGTCAGAAAAATAAATTTAAAAAATTATAATTTTACATAATTGTTTGATAACATGTACAATTCTAGATAAGGAGAAATCCTTGTCTTTTGTTTTTGTTTTTTTTTTCTCTTTTTGCATTTTTTTTTAATAAAAGCTGTAGCTTTACTAACTTAAAGTGTTTGTTACAAGGAAAAAAATTTAAATGATAAAAATTATTCAAGAATTACTTTTCTTAAAAAATGATAAACATGACAGACCTTTTCCTCTTTTTATAAATAGTAAACTATTATCAGCTTTATTATATTAATAGGCTTATGTTATTCCATTCATTATTTGATATTAAAACAATATCTGCAAATTTTATACTAGATATTGAAACTCTAGATAATTCTCATCCCCAAAAGGAAAAAATGACTATAATTGTTTGCATTTTAATTGAGATAATAAAAATTGGCAACCAATTTCGCAATATCATTGTTTGAATGTTAATGTGAAATGTAAACTTGATTCTAGACTCTAAAAATCTATAGAAAACTGTTAATTAAAATCTAGTCTAGTCATTCTGTAAAACTAATTTTATTCATTTTTCAGTTAATAAATATCAGTTCTGTTTAGTGACTCAACAAAATTTGGGCTTTCAAACTTTAAAAATACTGCCTTTTATAAGCATCATAATTATTGTTTTACAAATCTTTCTTTGCATGGCTACTTTGCTATTTTTCCTGGATTTTCACTGCAAAATACTGGAAACCTGGGGTTTTGAGGGTTTTTTTTAATCTCTACAATTGCTCAATTTATATTTTCATTGCATTCTTTTTGGTGTATTGGAAATTTTCTACAATAAATTATTTTTCATTATTATTTATTGTGTTGTGTTCATTGTCTCTCTTTATCTCTCATATATATATATATATATATATATATATATATATATATATATATATATATATATATATGTATAACAAGCTTGAGTTTATATTTAAGACCAGGCACAAAAGATGACTGCTAACAAATGGTACTCGGAATAGCTGTAAAACAAGAAGTTTGTTTTGTGTTGACAAAGTTTTTATTGGCCACCATCAACCATAGCCCAATTGTCACATCTACCTTGGATAGGTGATTTTAAAGTCATTAAAACAAACGGTACAGTGCTTCAGGTTAAAAATGAAAATATCAAAGCTAACTTGATACATTGTGCCCTCCTGTGCTGCGTTGTATCTTGTGCAGTCTATTTAAAACATCCAATTTTGCCACCTCCACTGTAAATGTCATTATTGCGACCAAATTGCTTCTGACCATGGATCAATCAGACTCCAGATCCAGCCAGCTCAATAGACTATCACCAAAATCCCAAAGTTGGCACAAAACCAACCCTGGCCAAATCAAATAGGTACAACTCCACTACAATTGATTAAACCCATTTTGAGAGACAGCCTAACCAGAACATGGGGACAACTCCCATTACAATACAAGGACTTCATTATGCACTAACCTCCCATTGCCCATTCAGCTGGGGCTGTAGAATACACCGACTGTATCTCTGCAGAGGGGTAAGACCCACCCACCAACAAGTGTCCTGGATATGACAGTAAACAATCTAATGGTGAGGTTCCGGGAATGCAGAGTACCCCTTCATTACCATTGCTCCCAGATCTACTCTGGCCTGGAGTGGTAGCATCTGATAAGGGTCCAATCTATGGGCCAAATAGAACTAAACTGTGTAATTATGCTAAACTGAATTACTTAAAATAGAACTGTTTTGATATTTAAACCTAATTGTTTGAAATAGAACTGTTTTGACATTTAACTGACAGATAACACTAAGAACATATCCTTTTGGTACTAAGCCACCTTACCTGACATACATACCAAAGGATATCCCAAATAAGTCATTCATGAAATTACCAAGAACTAAACACCACAGAACTGACATTCAATAATTTGTAAACTCACTAAATTAATATAAGGAAAGTGAACTCTTGTATATTTTTCATATATAAATTCCACCCATTTGTTGATTCAAAGTGTAGGTGTGTGAAACTCAGTTATATTGAATTTCACTTGAATCTATGAGATCTATTATTCTGGGTTGTGACAGTATGCCTCAGATCTACTATGCATCTTCTCACATCCCACACTCTGTTTATTGTACAGAGCCCAAAGTCATTTTACTGGATTCATTCCCAGATAGTTGGGTGTCACCTTGGACTCATTTTGGCTCTGTTCCCCATGCGTCCGGCACGAATTCTACCAGATCACTCCAGTTCTAGGGGTGCCAGCAGATTCTGAGCACATCTCTCTGGTCACTTTCTTTGACCAACTCATTCTGATGGGTTCCTCTAACTCACTCTTTTCACCCAGTACTTTGAGAAAATAGGAAGTGCTTGGTCTTTCCTATTTTCTTGTTCCATTTTCCCATGCATTGTTTAGCCCCACACTCATTCAAGGTTGTGAGATTGTTCTATTCAAAACCACAGTTAACAAACTGAGCCTGCCAGGCTGGTGGTGAGTGAGTGAACTGCTTCATCCTTCCTCATTTATTTTTCTTTTTTTTACACATTGGGCATGGATACATCTACACACATATATACATGTATATACGTACCTACACCTGCTAATATGTACCCCGTGACATGCACACACACAAACACACATCTCCCCACCAACCATTTTTGTCATTTATTCCATAAATTACAAAAAAACAAAAATCTGACACTATGCTTATCAGGTCAGTGCGCCACCAAGAAGAAAAAAGTGTCATTTACAGTTGAAAAAAAAAATAAGCACAAGGTGCATTTTACATTCACCATAACAATATGTTATGCAAGGGTCCTGAATCACCCCTTCTAAACAAAATTAAGTGGGAGGTTCAATTACTCCATCTCACCTCCAAATAAATGAACTGGGGTAGTTTAATCATTCCCTCCTCACAAAACAATGACCGGGGGTTTTCTTCCTTCCCTTTTTTTTTTCTCTCAAAATAATTCTGGAGGACTCAACTCTCTCTTGTCCGTCTTTATGAAAATTACAATTCTGGAGGACTTTTAATTCACCCTCAACAAAATAATCCATAACTTTCAATTCATCTTCCTACCAAAAAATTACACAAGCTAGAGTGTTTCATCACTGTTACTGGAGGTGTCAATCCAGTTGACTACCTAACATTTCACCCCACCCCTAAAAAAAATAAACAAGACCGGAATTTCCAATTGGAAAAAAAAAATAATAATAATAAAAATCATGGCTTGATTTGACAACTACCCCACCCCACCCCACTGGCCTTTAAAAAATCAGTTGAAGCCTTAATTTCCAAAAACAACAAAAATGAACAACACAAAAACACACAAAAAAAATCAAACACTGCCAATCAAAATTAACAGTCCTTCAGCTTTTGCTATATTTTTTTTGTTGCCTCTTTTTTTCTTCATTTTTCATTGAACTTCACTCTCTTCCTTCACTCTTACTGTTTCTCTTTACTTTCAAATTATTTTTTATACTCCCTTTCTTCATTTATCCACAGTAAATTTTCTTGTCTTTCTCTTTCTTATCTATTTTCTCATAATTCTCTCTCTTTCTTCTTCCCTCTTGCCCTTTCTCTCCATCTCTATCAACTCTCTAACCCTCTCTTTGTTTTGCATATCTCTTTCCTCTTCTTCCACATTTTGTGCCATCATTATCTTTATCATTTTCCTGGTATAAAATCAAGAACCTATTCCTTCAATACAAAAGAATGGAAGATGCCATGGAAAAAGGATTGAGAGAACTTCTTCCTTCTAATGATTTCTTTTTAATCAATGAGCTTTATC
Organism: Sepioteuthis lessoniana; assembly: GCA_963585895.1. NCBI lineage: Eukaryota > Metazoa > Mollusca > Cephalopoda > Myopsida > Loliginidae > Sepioteuthis > Sepioteuthis lessoniana. The sequence goes on from OY757918.1 coordinate 54,045,471, forward strand.
ACTACTATAACATAAAGAAATATTTTAAAACTTCAAAGTGACAATCATTTTTTTTTTAATTCACACTAACCTGACTGCAAAACTTTTTGGCTACTAAAGGTAAAAATATGGAAAGACCAAAATAACAATAACAAAAAGTTCCTCTTAACAGTTTGAGGACAAACAAATATGCAAAAATGAAATAGATTACTATTTGTTCTTTTCATTTTATCTCTCTGGTCACTTTCTGACTAACTCATTAGGATAAGTTCCTCAAACTCAAGATCATGAGATAGTTTTGTTCAAACCCATAGCTGACCTACTGGCCTGTCAGACTGGTGGTGGGTAGGAGAACTGCTTTCCCTTACCTCATTTTTTCTATTTACATATGGCATGGATTACATCTACACACACATATACATATGTATATATGTACCCATACTCACTCTGTACTCATGCTAAACTGAATTGTTTGAAATAGAACTGATTATTTGTATAAAAATGGATTTGGCTTTAAATAACCTACAAAGGTTGATATGCCATAAAACCCAACCAACCAACCATACTCGCTCATACATCCACTGTGACATGCACACATGTCTAACTCTATACCTATATGTCAAGGATCCATAGTGTTACACGGTTCAATTCTCACTAGCGCTGATTATGATTTCAATTTATGATTCTTAATTGTCATTTTTTAACCATTTTTCTTTTATTTAATTTTGATAAGATCAACCTTTCTTGCTAATAAAGATCAAGTCATTCAATGCCTCAAACTACCCAAGTGTCTTTTCATGTACTAACAGTGTGCCCACCCTGTTACACTTTCTCCTTCCTTCCTTCCTTTACTATTCATGTCTATTGGATTTTTGTTTAATGGCCTGTGGGTTATTTAATGTTGAAGCCCTCATTGTAGAACAGCAGTGATATTATTTAACCCTTAACTGGGGAGATAATGAGGTTCATACCTTTCCCAAGGGCATTCAACTGAAAATGAATGTAAAAGTACGACTAGAGTTTGAACTTGCCTATTTTGAGACTGCAGCCCAGCTTGTTAAACATTTCACCCTGAGGACTCCTGCTTTATTTTTATTAGTGTTGTATTCAATGTTGAAAACTGTAGATTTCAAGCTTTTTTTAAATATTTTAAAACTGATTTTTTTCTATCTCTAATGCTTGGGAACTTATTAGAAAGCATTGAATGTCTTGTTACCAAGGTAGACACAATAGCTCCCAGCTTTTTAATGTGTATAGGGTAGAAATATTCAACTTCAAGAGGCATTTTACAAATTTAATTGTGCTTTTGATTCTTTTCATAAACTAATAAAAGATATGTTCTGCCCAAAGATTTTTAACAAAGAAAATAAATACAAACTCATCATGAAAACTAAAATTCAAACAAGTAACATATAAATTCAACAATTTTACACAGACAAGGTACAATGATTTCAAATACTATTTTACCTAAAGTCCACATTTTAACACTTGATTTTAATAATTATAATTAATAACTACTTAGATTTACAAATTTTATGAGAAAGATAATTAAATGATGAATATATTTTTGATGTATGATAATAAGAAAAAATCAAATTGAAAATAATGCTACTAATAAAAACAAATTTGCTATCTTTCTTTAGTTTCTCTTTCTAAAGTACACTTAAAAATAACTTAGATTTTAAAAAATGAATGTTCTGCAATTATTCCCTGAATAGAATTATTATAAAGTTATAAAAATTATGCAATCATTTAGATGAGTATTAAAGGTGAGTTTAGATGAGTGGCATCTTCATAATAGTTGTTATTATTACAATATTTCAGCCACTTTTGTCTTGGATGACTGTTGAACAGAACTTCATCTCTTGCTTTTTAACATAGTGTTTGTGTTACTGAAAATATTTGATTATCTACCTTTGACACCGGTCTATGAAAGAAACTTACTGCCATAAAAAAACAGCTTTGTTATGAAGGCTGAAACAGCAGCAATTCAGAGATAAAAGGCAAAGACTGCCAAATATCAATTCTCTTCTTTCAGCTAGTGTCATATAATGGCAGGAAAAATTAACTTCAGATCTATTGAAGTTCACTGCTATGGTGTGGACACCTGATGTGTTTTTGTTTTTTACATAAGTAAAAAACAAAAAACAGATCAATTTACCAGTAGAAGCAAGAAAAATGTGACTTGCGGAAAACTATGTTTGGGTCATAGAACAGAATACTAAGTATTTAGTCAATCTTTCACTTTGTCAAGTTATGCAGAAGTTATTTGATAGCTCTTTTAACATGGTTGCAACCAAACATGAAAACAAGTAAACAAATCTAAGTCTTTCAAAAGTATACATATCATCACACTTTCATTATAAAAAGGATGCAAATCAGTTATGGTTGGTTAGGTTTTATAGCATATCAACCCTTGTAGGTTATTTCATGTAAAATCCTGTTTATATATAAAGGCCTGTTCTGTTCTAGAGCAAGTGATATATGCACAAGTAGTCAGGTTTCAGATGGAGCACTTTGGCTTGCCATTAAAGGACGCGGTTGATACCTTTCACCACCACATCGAGCTTGGCCGCATTGATGTGCTGGAAGTTGTTGTCTGGATGCAACCAGCATACATCCTCAATCACATAAATTTGGTTGAGCTGCCGCTGCTTCCAATTTGTTCAACACCTATGATCAATTTGGAGTACAGCAACTTTGTTCAGAGGAGACAGTGAACTAATATCTATTGGATGTGCAATGATATGATCTGCTAATTGGAGTCAGCTGAGAATGGACATTATCCACTATGGTGGTTGACATTTCCAAACTCTCATCAACTGATGGCCCTCCCAATTTGTTATATGGTAACCCATCCAATACCAGGACTCAGCTACTGTGGCTGTTGGAAACTGTTTTTTTCAAGCTGAGTTTACCAAAAGAAATTCTAACCAACAACACTACCTTTATTTGCAGGAGTTTTAGAAACTTTCTGAAAGATTGGGGAGTGTGGCTATGTCTGGAAATGGAATTGTGGAACCGTAGCAGTGATAATGATTCTCTACAGAAACACCAAAGTGAAAGTATGTTCACCAGATGGAGACACGGAATACTTCGACATTGTTGCAGGAGTACTACAAGGAGACATGCTAGCCCCATACCTCTTTATCATCTGTCTAGACTACGTGCTTAGAACTTCGATCAACAAAATCAGAGAAAATGGCTTCGAGCTAAGAGAAGAAGCAAAAGATACCCCGCAAAAACAATCACGGACGCCGACTACACTGATGACTTGATGTTACTGGTGAATACGCCTAATCAAGCAGAGACACTACTGCATAGTCTGGAACGAGCCACAGCTGGCATTGGCCTCCATGTCAATGCACACTGAATATATGTGTTACAACCAAACGGGCAACATTGCCACACTAGACGGAGCCTCTCTAAAACTAGTAGACAAATTCACCTACCTAGGAAGTAGCGTCTCATCAACCGAAAAAGACATCAACACACGACTGACGAAGGCATGGACGGCTATCGATAGGCTCTCGATCATATGGAAATCAGACCTAACCGATAAAATGAAACGCAGTTTCTTCCAGGCAGCGGTTGTGTCGATACTGCTATATGGATGCACTACATGGACGCTAACTAAATGGCTGGAGAAGAAACTAGACGGAAATTACACAAGAATGTTGAGAGAAGTATTGAACAAGTCCTGGCGACAACAATGTACTCCTATGGACCCCCACATATGGCCGTGCAAAAGCAGGACGACCAGCTCAAACTTACATACAGCAACTATGTGAGGACACAGGATGTAACCCTGAAGATCTGCCGGAGGCGATGGATGATAGGGAGAAGTGGCGAGAGAGGGTCAGGGATATCCGTGCTAGCGGCACGACATGATGATGATGATGATAAAGACCATTGAAACCAGGAAGCAGTACACTGGCATAATGTAACTCCTAAAGACAACGTTTTGCCCTCCTCAGCCCTTGTTGACATGATACATGCATACCATATCAGGGTATTGATGCTATCCTCCAACATGAACTGCAGCATGAACAATATACAAAGTAGGAGATCATGTCAAGACCAGAGTTCTGAATAGAAGATGTACTACTCTAAATTCAAAGCAGGCTGCATGACCAGAGTCAATAGTCAGCAATCAGTAGAAGTTGATTGACCTACTCTGCATCACATGAAAAACTGGTACCTCTTTTCAGAGCTATACTTATCAGGAAGTGAGAACATCTCTGGAGGAGAGGAAAGTGTGAGGCTGATTCAGATGGGATCATCCTCACCAGAATTGTCCAATGATGAAGACAATTCATCTGATGACACATTATCTGGAAATGAGCCAGCTTTGTCAAATGATCCCAATACAAACAGCTACCAGGAGCCTAACATGAGAGTGTATGGGGATCCAGGAGATTTATTTGGTTATTGGTTGATTTTTAGTTTCATAGGTTGTTAGTATTTGGGTTTAGATATCTGACTCCATTGGTTTTCTTCTCTATCCCATTTAACTCGTTATCATCTTCTTTGTCTGTAAAAGGTTTCAAAAGAATTACTAAAGGAAGGAAGAAAAGAGACTAAGATACCTTTTAAATTTCAACTATATTTTCATTTAGCTACTCTGTAGTGGGTAATTGTCTTCCTAGACCACTAGAAAAATAGTTGAATCTCCCAAAAAAGGTGTTGAAATGTACTAGTCATTTATGGTGGTTGATAAGTCCAAAGTCAGTATTTTTAGTAGTGGGTAATAAGTTCAGTTGGTGCTTTTAATGTAGGCTGTTGCAAGAGGAAACAGTCTTATACCAAGTATGAGACTTAGGCAGACTCATGCACTGTCTGCAAGCAGCCAAGGAAAAGAAGGTCTATCTAGTATCAAAGGTAAAGCTCAAGGGAGTTTGAAGGTCTACAAGTGGGTGAGTGAGCCAGCACACTGCTAAAAAGACACATGGTTTTCCCCACCAGCAGTAGGAGAGAAGGAGGTCTTTCCAATCCAAGTGGTCATTGCTGAATGAGAAAGTTTCTTTCTCATGTCAGTAAGTCTGTTTTTCTGGCATGCATGGATTTCGTTTCCTGTCAGAGGTTTCTGGGAAGTGCTACATTTTTGATTTATTTTCTTTTTAGTTTTTTTTTTTCTAACCCCTCCAAGTCAAGATTGCCTAGATAACTATGTCAATGCTGCCCCCTTAGAAGTGTCAGAATCATCTGATGACGACGAATCATTTGCAGATGAACCAGCTTTATCAAGTGATCCTCTCATCACCAGCTGTCATGATCCCCTAAATGGCTAAACCAGTGCTGTCCACTGTAGGAGAAATTCCATGTTGAAAGCGACTGGCACCAAGCAGTAAATTTTGGGATCACAAGACCAGGGAGAGGTGCAATGAGGTGAGATTGAGGGATTAAAACCAACCCGATGCTTGACGTCCCCAATGTTTGATTTGTTTCATCACAGCCACCATTTGTAATTTAGTCATGGTACATGCGTGGGATGAACCTTTTTAAGACTATAGGGGATTTGCATGCATTAGCAAGTAGCTCAATAAAAAGAAAACCACATGAATAGAGTGGAGTGTGAATTTTAAACCAACACGTGTTCAGATGGCTATTTTTGGTGCAATCAACTGCTACAACTTACACAGTAACATATCATAAGGATTAAAAATAATCAGTTCTGCTGATCTCATCAACAGAATTTTATTGCAGATTACTTAGCTATCTTGATTTCAGCTAAGGACTATATTAGATCATGCTTGAACATTAAAGTTAAGATATGTGGCATTTTGATCACTCTTTAATAAATGTTACTCTAGCAATTCATCAATTTTGCTTTATTTGTTAGTGGGGAACTTAAAATTTAATGTTATCTCCTGTTTTTCCAAAATATGGAGTACATACTTTTTGTTTCTCTCTGTCTTTATTATTGCTACAAGGTTTTTGTTGTTAGATACACAAAATTTGGCAAGAAAAATGTTTCTGCTTTTTTGTGAGTTTCATTTTTTTATGCTTTTCAATTTTTTACATACTTTTAACAAAAATCTTGCAAGCAGTTTTTAGATCATTCCAGCTTATTTACAAAAAGTCAACAAGTAAAACAAATAAATCAGACAATGTTTAACCATTTCACAACCTCTTTTAACTTGTTTTTGACACCATTGCGCTGAATTGATATCCAGCTTGATCTTTTAAAAAATTATCAAAATCATTTTTTAAATGTGGCTGACTAGCGCCAAACTCAAAAAAAGCACACACAAGATCAGATGTTACTAGGATTTTACAAAACTGGTGTAGATTTGTTGGTTATTCTATATGTGCATAACAAAGATCAAACATAGTCTTGCTGCTGCATCATCTTTGTCATTTGTTGAAATGTATGCATCTTCTAGAAGTTCTACTATCATCACCTGTGAAGCTACAACAGCCAGAATATTTTCATTAGTCTCGAGGATGAGAGTAGGTACTAACAAATCATGATGGCCTGGGCACCATTTCCATCTTCTGAACTGAAGGTAGGTAGCAAGTTTTCTAAGGATTCAGCCTTTGGTATAGTGGACATTGTGAACCAGCTATATGAAATGGAAGGAAGTTCCTGTGGCAAAGTGAAAGAACTAATTGAATATTTATATAGCAAAATAATTTAATAAACCAAATTATGTTTTACTTTATAAAAGAATGATTTTTCAAAGCATGAAAACTTATCTAAACAATTAGAAATATCAGAATACATAAGTAACCAAAGAAGTAACTAAAAAAATTCATAGCTCTAGTTATGTATAACAGATGGAAAGTAAGCATTATAATTACATTGCAAATAAATTCTCCACTAAAACCTTTAAAATATTTTTTCACAAAAGTGACACTTTTCTAAAACCAATGAGTTTTATTAGACATAAAATTTCATAGGAAAAATGTTTGATATGATTTTTACTATTTCAGAATAATCAAAACGTTAATTTTTTTTCTAAGAATTTTATATAATTTATCTTCTTATGAATGAAACTATCATAGCCTTCCAGCTACTCAAATCTTAAATCTCTATTGAAAAAATGCAGAGTCATCCATGACTAATAGAATTTTTCCCCTACCGGAAATGATGAACCCTGGTATCAGCAATAACATCACTGTTTCATGGGTAAAAGGAATTTTCCATTACAAATACGAGGGCTATTTTCAAGATAAATTAATTCTGCAGATCACCTTGGAGATAGCCTCTAATCATAGAACAAAACATGTAGCATTCGTAAGCTCCTCTCATCAGTAAAATGAGATATTTCATTATTGCTTATATTTAAAAGAGAAACTTCCTGTCTTGACAACACAGAATTTTCACCCCTCACACATGTGGTAAACTATCAAATATGCTGCTCTTTTCTTCTATAAAAAAAAATAGTCACTGACCAACAAATCTTCAGACCATGAGGGAGTTCGATGAATTCCTTTCCACTTCCAGCAACTGATACTGGATCCAACAGCACAACTGATGCAAGGTTTCCACCAATCAAAGCAGCTCTCTTGAACAGCTCTTGTCAGAACTAAACTATGAAAATCATCACCAGCTCTTTTAAGAGCTATTTCAGAAAGTCTCCTGTGCATCACCTCTGATCTTACTTACAACCGTTTTCAGGGTAGTAAGACTTTGCAGGTACTACAGGATTTCTCTTTGCAACAGACCAGTACCTGCATCACTAGACTATACAGTAGCACTCCAGTCCACATGTGACAACATCACTGGTTAACCAGTGACTGAATAAACCGGGACATCAATCATCCAGCCCCCACAACATATGCATCCACTTCTTTGACCATCTCCAGATTTCTGACCATGCAGCTTCACTTATGACCAGCATGGAGCACCAAGGTGACTCTATCCTGATTTTCTCACATTTGCCAAGAACTGTTTGATAGCTGAGTCTATGCCTTTTGACTACACCAACTTTTAATACCACTGAGACTACACAGATATTATGCAGCAACAGCAATTCTACACCCATACAAACCTTTTATGTATGATTCGACCATTAAAGGCTTGGCATTTTTAACTTACTCTTTTGTCTTTGTCAACCTTTGTCTAGTCAGTCGTCAATAACATACTTTATCAATGTTTCCAGGATCGACATATTGGTCCTGCAACAAAACAAAGATAATTATAAAAGAATAATCCTGTGGCAAATTTTGTGTCTTTTTTTCCCACACATTTTGTTTTAATTAATACTACTTAACTTTTTGTTTTGTTTTGATTTGTTTTTGAAAATTTGAATGTATGAGGGATATCTTTTAAAATTCTTTTTACCTTTCAAGCATTAAGAATGCCATATGATAAAGTAAAAAGATTTTTAAAACACAGACAATAACAAGATTTGACTTTTTTACTCTAAGAAGCAGAAGAGTTGAAAGATTGATGAAAAAGCACCAGTTTTTAAGAATACACTCTGGAGGTAGTATTTGCTAAACCACTAGTGGTCAGTGTATTGTAAAAGTCAGAATTTAGAATGCTGATTTTCTAAGCTTGCATACCTTTCCTAATTAGAAGATTGATACAACACCCTCTCTCTACCCTTCGTTTCCCCACATTTTCTATTGTGCCAGACGAATGACAATTACAAGTATACATAAAAGTTAAAATCGTGAAAAATACGCACTTACAACAAACTGGTTTCGGTTTTTGATACAATTGTTCTATCTACTTGTGCAGCGAAATTTTAAATATCTATTTTACTTCAAATGAGTTCCTTGTATTTATGACAAGAAGAGCAAACATTTTGAGAAAAAAAATGATTAAAAATTGTTTTAGTTAAGAAAGAATTTTATTTATTTTTTAATGATGTGTAATAATGTAATTTTTTAATGTTGATTAAATGAGATGCTTAATACTTTAAAGCTGGGGAAATGCTTATAATTTTATTTTTTAAAGAAGCAAAAACGTTAAATAAAGAATAAGCAAACGATGCACTTTTCATATACAGCAGCAGCAAGTTGTGTTCTAATGACAATGTAAATATCAAAAATCAAAAATATATATCTGTACTTATAAAAAGTTTTTCTCGTTCAAAAAATTAAATAAAGTATTTTAAAATTATTTAAAAATATTATAACAAGTATATTACTAAAACACTTAAAGTTTAAAAAACATAACTTATGTTATTCCACAGATTCTTTTCTCCGGGTCTATTTTTACATTTCCTCTCAAAAGCGGAAGTTTATGTAGAGGGGGGTAATTAGTAATGCCTTAGTGTTCTACATTATTCCTTTTCTATCTGGATTCTTTTAAACTGGTTTCATCAGATTGATGGATTTTTCTGGGTACGTACTCAAAATATTTGTATATCCCCCAACAATTTCGTTTTATACTATTTTGTTGAGGATGTAGAATGATTGAAGTGAAAATAATTATGTTGATTAAGATGTACATTGATCGTTATTAAAATTGCTATCAGTTATGGCAGATGGGACCGGTGTTGATAAGTTTCAAGCATTGTCAGTTGGTTATTAAAATAATACGTAATTTATTTACTCTGACTTTATGTAGCTGATTGGAAAATCCTTATGGGGAAAGCCATCTTCAATTTCATATAATGGTTGTGGAAGTGTTCTTGAAACAATAATATGCAACAGTTACAAACAAAGCTTTATTTTTCTTAAAATTCAAAATTGTTCAACTTTTTTCTGCATCGATCAGTTTAGTTTTTTGATTTTTATTTCTTTTTATACATAATAGATTTTTTCCTAGTAATAATACGGAATTCCAGTTTATCGTACTTGCGTGTATATATATATATATATATATATAGTAGCCTGAGTTAGAAAAAATAAAGTGCTAATATTTTAGAGGGGGGTAAGTATAAAGTGTAGTAGCACCGTCATAATTACGCCTTGAATATATATAAAAAAACACACATATACCCAAAAAGAAGTTTGAAATCATATTTCCTTGAAAACCATTGCACATGCCTATTTCGCATCACGGTTGCTTCTAAAAGCTATTTCATACATTTTTTTTTTAATTATTTTTTAAAGTTCTTAACTTGGCGGTTCCTAGCGCACATAACGCACCATATTTTAAAGCATTAATTCAATCTAATCCTTTATAAAAATTAATCTAAAAATATGTCTTACACAAAATTTTCTCATGTTCATTTCACTAAAATCTAAGAATCCCTTGATCACGACGAAACTTTTTGTGTTCTCTTTACGGCTATGCTTCTCTCGATATCAGTTGTAATCACTCACCTGCCATTGTACTTCTCGTTTAAATTAGATTATTTAAAATTCTATACCATACTCATTGGTTTCCTTTATTTATTTAGTTCTATTTTATCATTTTCGTATTTGTCTATCATTTTGCAACAAACATTCTTCTCTTGAATTTGAATGTCTCATAAAAAATCGTTTGCTTATCCGCCATGTTAATTTGAAACAGCATGGAGTTGATGCTTTTTTAAAAAGTTATTTTCTAATTTATCTTTACCTTCACCTCATCTTTTATTTACTGTATGTGTGAATATAACCGAAAATGAACCATCTTAAACAAGAAATTTTTTTAAACGATAAAGATTCCAGAACCAATGAATTTAAACTCAAGAGGAAGTATTTTTTAACTACACGGTCAATGTTTTGTATAAATTATTTACACCCAGACTTTCATGTAATCCAGATACTAGTTGTTACTTCACTTACACTTGTTACTATTGAATAAACATCAAAATAGACTTGCTTTAACTAATGTAATGTCGGCATCAATTATAAATCTGATTGTTTAAAATTTAAATAAATGCAGTCTTACTCCTAAAAATCATTAAAAAAATTTCGGTAATAATTTTGGTTGTTTTTCATTCAAAGGAACTTCCTCTACTCGGAGAATTTATCAAATTTGAAATTATTGATTTTTTTTAACAGATTTAGATGGGGGTGGGGCTTCTACTACATAAATACAATGGCGAAATAGTCTCTAATTTTCTGGGTACATACATGTTCACGAGTTATCTGTCTTTTGTTTTGATTTTCCTTAAGTTAATGCTGCTGGAAAAACAGAGCATTTCTCCATTGTATTTATGTAGTAGACAGGACCCCTGTCTAATTCCATAAAAAAAAACCCAATTAATTTCAAATTCTAAAGTTTCCCTGAGTAGCGAAAGTTCTTCTGAATGGAAAGCCAGCAAAATTATTCACGAAAAGAATTTTACGAGAGGGACCCTTCACACTCACTTGTACCAAAAATGACATTAAAAAGATCATTTGATCATTTTTCTTAGTCTGAAATGCTTTAAGTAGATTAATTTTGGATGGTTTTAAGTTGTTTTTTTTTTTTTTTTCATATTCTATTACTATGAATTAAAGTGCTTTTGAAATTTAATTAATGTATAAACGTTTAAAATGAAATTATAGCCAGCTATATAGATGTATGAATAAATTCAAATAGTCTATAATACATAGAAAAAAAATTGACTTTATTTGAATTTGCTCCTTTTTACATTTAAAAATAGATTTTCTTTTCAACAGTTTGATTTTTTATACATCATAATATTTCAATAATCTTTTTTTAAATAAAGATTTGTGTCGATTTTTATCAAGTTTACTTTTATGATTGAATATTTTAAAGGTCACCTAGTTGCTGTTTATATTTGTTTATGGATCTAAATAGTTTTAGCCATAAACATATAATAATGTTGGTACTGTAATTTTTATATTATAACCTAACATAGAACTAAAAGAGGGGATTTTTTTGTAGTTTTGGTTATTCAGTTTCTTTGCAATAAACCTTTGGATGTAAATGGGTTCATTCTTGATAGTTTGGAAATGTTTAAAATTTACATGAAATGCTTATTCATTTTACAAATTTCAACCAAAATATTTTTGCTTTATATAATTCATTATGAATTACTAGATCTTAGTGTTGGTGTTAAATTTAAGGACTAACATTTGGTTGCAGAGCATAGTCGAAAGAGAAAAAGGTCTTTATTTTTCATCCTTTTCTTAAATGTCTTCTAAAAAGGTTAAATATCTCCTCTTCATGTTGAAGAAAGGAGAATTTGAAGAATGGCTTCATGGCAAAACTTTGGCAGTGTGACAGATGTAGAACCATGGAAACAAAGGCCAACACTATATTTAATGTTGGAAAGAGAAGCCTGTGCTGAAATTAAAACAAAAAAACTAACCACAGGAGAAGGTGCAAAAATTCTCTTGAACAAGGTAGTGGAACTATATAAGAGTGTGAGAAAGATAGTTTGTTGGTTAGAAGAAATTTAAGTTTTCAGAGGTCACCAAATATGACAATCACTGATTTCATCGATGACTTCAAGAGAAGATACAGGAAGTGTATAGCTTACGATATGACAGTTACAGATGGGGCAGAGACTTACAGATTACTGAAAAGTGCCAATATTTCAAAAAGTAAACAGACAATAACCAAGGCCACAGCTGGTGACCTGACTTAGAATATGATTGAATAACTGAAAGCAATAATGATGAGACAAACTATGGAAATAGTTTCACACAGGATGACATGTTTGAACACACGAATATAATACTCCTTATGATGATAAGCCAGATCCAAGGAGACTATCTGATGATGATACATGCTGACAAGTGGTGTATTATAAAAAAATCAGCAATTTCAGGAATCAGCCAGATCTTCATATTGTTCTTTAAGAGGAGGAAATTCCTTTAGGGGAAGAATAAACTAGAGAGCCCCCAAAGCATGGGAACCCAACTATAAGAGGACTAAAAAAAGAATTCATCCACCTCATAGAAATGGTAACTCTTCTAATATGTGAAAGATTGCCATAAGGAAGAGGAAATAACATTATTTGTAAAAGGAGTGGACAACATAGCTTGTAAAATTGTGTAAAATGCACCTTTCCTGGATAGTGGCAGTAGTAAAACTATATGGTTGAGTCTGGCTTGAGAATTATTTGAAATGCTTGCCAGAAAAAGATACCCAGAAAGTACATGAAACTGAAAGCAAGTTTATGTCCACCTTTTAGGGATGGAAATTATGTAAAATCCTTAAAGAAAGTGTTACTGCCAGCAGCTATTGGTAAGGTACCTATAACTATTGAGACTGAGATAGTAGCAGTCAACATACCTCTATTAGCAAGAATTCTATGAAGGCTGCTAGAATGATTTTAGTATTGATGAAGTTACAATGCTCAATCAAACCATTCTACTGATTTTTTTTTACCTCTAGTGGTCATAATGCAGTTTTTATAACTAAAACAGAAAGAGATCTGGATTTAAATAAAGTTAGTGGATGGACCCTTCAGAGACGGGGGGGGGGAAGAAAGCAGCTAAAAAGATTCCAGGAATAAACAAATGTTAGTCCTTGAATCCGTATTTGTCATTCTGGGTTAAAATTTATATACCTATGGTCTCTATTACAGGTCAGCTAGGATTGGCTAAACCACTGGCATGCAAATATATTTATGCCATCTATGCTGAGTAGCCTCTTTCCCTCTCAACATCTAGTGCCCCAGTCCAAACAGATTGATTTCGGTCTGGACCTCTCCAAGTGCTGGGTAGCACTTCGCTGGCCGTGTTGTCTGGGGCGCGGATCTGGCTGAATGTGTCTCGGTGCTTGGAGATTTCCTTCGGCCTCAGGGAGCCTTCCCCCCAGGCTTTCACTCCCTTAGGGGAGGTTGGGTTAATTGCCTGGCGTCTGAGGCGCCCCTAATAAGGGGTATGCCGAGCGCATGTGGGCTACGGCCCTGCGCCCGGACCCACCGAAAAAAAGGCCTTGTGCCACACTTGCCCGTAAGGTGGGGTGTGCAACAAATACCCCTCTCAACATCTAGTTACACAAGGGGTACAACTCTTTATCTTGTTAAGAGTATTGATAAAGTTCAAGGAATAAGAATAAATAACCACCATAGATCTTTACTGCCAATAATTCATATTTCATGATGGATTGAACTAAAAATGTGCAACTTGAGAGAAAAGAAATGGTGTCACTTCTCCAGAAAGTCTTCACTTAGCAAAACAAACTCAGCAGTATATAAAGTCATCAGTCTGAGAAGTTTTGCCTCAACCACCATACTTACTTAGGTTAGCTTATCATTCATTTTGATCATTAGAACATTTTCTTTGTGCCAGAGCATTCAGAGATAATGAAGACATTAATCCTAATTTCTGCTTTATTTTCATTTTATCTGTGTGAAATAGAAAAATAGCTTCTACATTAGGCTTCTGTGATAAAATTTAATTGCATCTGCAGAGTTTTTATCTTTTAGAAAATGAACAACCAAATATCATCACCTGTAAAGCTATATTCAAAATATTACCATTGTTTTATTCATTATATTCAATATGATTTCTTTTACAAGAAACTACACTATAGCTCATTTTTAATGATTAATTCAACTATCAAAGGATTAACCAGTTTTATAATTATTTTGTTTATGAATTTTGATTGAAAAGTTAACAGTATGTATGGATTTGTATATAAGCAATTTATAAAATGAACAATTATTTCATGAGGAAAATTTAGTGTGATTGATAGATATAGAATGTGCCCCCTCCAAAAAAAACAAAAAACAAGATGCACTGCTAGAAATTTAAACAATTAGGTTATTGGAAACTGGACTGGGTGAGATTGTTCAGTGTTCATCAAATGTGCTCCCTGTTTTATTACCTGCAAAATCTGTGCTTCAGGTTTCTGTATCAAAGGTTCAAGTGTTTGTATGCACTTGGGTTAGTTTTTTTTACTTTCTATTGATTTATTTTAATTAACAACAGGAAAAATACATTCCATCTTTCTTTTTTATTTAAAAAAAATTATTTCAGTTATAAAACTGAGTTGTGTACACACTTTCATTATCCATGTTAGTACATTTCTAATATAGAAACCAATGGTTGATGAATCATGACACTGAAATATTACTAAAGTGGTTAAAAAGAATGAAGTACTTTTCATTACTCTGAATTGTTTACTTTTATTACTTGAAAATCCTTAGCTATATTAATTCTAAAGGAATACACTGCTCTATAATACAATTATTTATTAAAAATATCAAAATGTTTTGTAATCTATGTACAAGTAACTTGTGTTATTGTAGAAGAATCTTCAACTAGTTAAATTTTTAAAACTTAAAAACACTCATTTATTTGAGTAGCCTTTTTTCTTTTCTCTTTTTACTAACATTTGCTAATTTAATACACATTTTTGTATAGACTGGTCTATCTGGTCATTTACTAAGCTTAGCTAAATAAGGCCAGAAATATGGAGTCTCTAGTAAAGAATTGAACTCACTAATAATAATCTGCTAGTTTTGCTCACTAACCATTACACCCTTATTTGGTAAACAGATTCTCTCGTTTTAGTTCCAACTTATGAGTACAAATTGATCCTAGTTTTTTATTATCTATACTATTCTGATCAGTTATTAAAAAATGTATACTATTAATATTTTGGTCATTATTCTATTTACTAAGCAGCCATTTAGATATTTTCTCCTGTAATTTTAATCTTATACTTATCAAAATTATCTTGAGTAACAGATAATAACTTTACCTAGAAGAAACTGAGAAAAATATTATCAACATGATTTATATATAAGCTTATAATATTGAATAATATGATGGTAAATGGTAAGATTATGTAAAAAAAATTTGAAATGATAATTTTTTTATTTACTTCATATTTGTTAGATATAGATTCAAATATTTTGTTCCTGCTAGTTTGCACAATTAATAAAAAGATTACAAGTTATATAAAACATCTTGAGAGATTAAAGGTTTTTCCCTTTCATCTTAAAAATAATTATTCATTTTTTTTTAAATAGAAATTTTGTATGTATTATAATTGGTTAATAAAATAATTCTCTATTCCTTTTGAGACCAACTTTGGTTTATATTTATTTTGGTTAATGTTAGCCCAAAATGATTCCAAATTTGGTATAAAAAGTCAGGATATAACCTTATATTTTGAGCATGTTTGTAATTTTTTCTCTCTCTCTTTCTCTTAGATAAGTTGCTTGGCCTCTTTGCTATCTATAATTTTGTGGCAATGAAGAAAGACTTGGATCAACCTTTAAACCCACATAATTCAGATTATTAAATCAAACTGGAAAATGTCTTCCAAGGTAAGTAGCTCACCTTTTATATAAATTTATTTTTTCTTTTCCACTTTTTAACACAGATAATGAAACATGGTATTACTGATATAAAACTATTTGGACTGTTACCTTCATTCTAAAATAATAATTTTAAAGTGTAGCATCTAACTGCAATATCTATTATTTAATATAAGTAATACAGAATATACATTTAGTATCTGGAAGAATCTGAGGCAGGCAGCAAGAGGTATTGGCCTCTATGTGAACTTGAATAAAACAAAGTACATGTGTTTTAAAGATCATGCCATCTCCATATTGGATAGCAAGCCTCTGAATTTAGTAGACCAGTTCACATACCACAGCAGCAATATCTCATCTACTGAAAGCAATGTTAATATACACATAGGAAAGGCATGGACTTCTATCCATAGGTTATCAATCATATAGAAATCTGATCTCTGATAAAATGAGGTTTCTTCCAAGCTGTGGCTGTGTTCCTCTATGGTTGCATTGCCTAGACTCTAATGAAACACTTGGAGAAAAAGCTAGATGGGAACTATACAAGAATGCTATGTGCTATTTTAAACAAATCCTGGAAGCAGCACCGCACAAAAGAGTTGCTATACAGCCACTTGCTTCCCATCTCACAAACCATCCAAGTAAAATGAACAAGACATTCTTGTAAGAAACGTTCTCTTATGAACTTCTATACCTGGGCACACCAATGTTGGCCAACCAGCTGAAACGTCTATATATCAGCTCTATACAGACATTGGATGCATTCTAAAGGACTTACCAAGAGAGTTCACTGACAGGGATGAATGTCGAGAAAGAGTCAAGGGAATCCATGCTATCAGCATGATTTGATGATGATCAGGAAGAATATGAGATTTGTTTATGTCATCAGATTATAATAATCACAAATTTTACAAGATATTCTCACAAACTTACTTGAAAATAGATATCTATTGCTAATTATTAATTTTTTGTTCAATCAAAAAAATACAAATTTTGTTTATACAGCCTTTTAATTTTAGTTAAAATGTAATTAATAGAAATTGAATGTTTTAAATTCTTTTTGATTTTCAATAAATACTTTAATTTTGTTATTTTTTTGTATTACACATTGATTGAACCTAATTTTTACTAGTTTTTTTAAATACTTTTTAATGTCATGCTAATTTGAATTATAAAAAGAAAATTGTTTCCTAGGTTTCTTTGGAAAATTGGACTTCTTAATTCTTCTATTAGCATAGCATTTCAACTGATCTATTCTGTAGCCTTCTTTAGGTATATAATTTGTAAGGAAAGAAATTTTTTTCAACACAAAATAGTCATTCATTGTCTCCTATATAATTCAGATGATTCTTAGATACTTGGGAGTGTTCCTTCAATTTCTTTGTTGAAGAAAGAAAAAATATAAAATGCAGAAATCTATGCTGGGCTGAGTGATATAACTAATCAATGCTGTCATTTTTTAATGGTCTTCTCTGTTCAGTATTTGAACCTTATTCCAGATTGGATAAATATGCTCTTCTCTCTTCAGATTTGGTTTGTCATGCCCAATATCTTTTTTTTTTTTTTTTTTTTACTTTCTCTTTGGATATTCTGACTTTAAAGTGACAGCAGATTTTTCCCTTATATTCTTTTCCACACTTGTATAAGGTTTTAACATATTTAATCTTTTATCAGATTCTTCAACCCCCCCCCCCGCCTCCCACCATAAGAGACCAACTCTAGAGAGGAATTTGCAAAGAGTGGTTTTGTTATTGAAAAACTACCCTGCTGTTGTATCATTCACTTCATATATATGGTATTATTGCTCTAGCTGTATAGTTTGTGTTTCCTATTTTAAGAAATGATGGATAGTTATTTTCACAGGGGTTAATTATGTTCCTTAATTTCTCATTCAGCTTATAGTTGAAATTCAAATCTATCACTTTTACACTTGATATTGAAACAAATATGATAAAGTTGGTGATGATCATGTCTCAATTGCAATTGAATCATTTTATCTTGGATAGGTGATGATGGTTCATTTATTTTAAGCAGTTAATGATCAATCCTTTTCTAATTTAAAAAATGATTCATTGGTTTTAGCATATTAATCACTTCAAAAAATATTCTTATAGGGCTGTTTTGCATGAGTAAATCCATTTTGTGTATGTCTAAATCCTTAATCTGTTTTTGGTTATAAGCACAGCAAACAGAATTTCTGCTAGGACTGTGATGACTATTGGTTACTTATCTTGTTTAGTTCAGAAAATTGTTAAAGTAAGGTTTTAGAATCATATGGTTAGTTGATTTTATACTCTACTCTATAATTATACATTTGTATAACTGATATTTTTCTTGGCTATCCAATACTTTGTTTCAAATATAGAAGAATAAGTCTTTTGATCAATTACATTGGCCTGTGATGTTTTCAAGGATCAATATGTAGTAGATGATTTTAAGGTAGTTTTTTTACACTGAATCCAAAAATCATACTCATTTTTTCCTAATCAGATCAAATTTTTAAGATACAAGCTCTTACTTGAAACATAGACCATAATTTTAACATGATATATTTTCTTGTTGAATTAAATAAATAATGCTACATTTAGGGCTGATATATTCACAGAAAGCTCACATTGTGCCTTAGCAAACTGAAAAAGTTATTTATGGATGAAAGATATATTTTGGGACTTTCTTCTGTATTTGGCAGCCATTGCATCCTGTTTCAAGTTCCAAAAGTAGTCAGTGAGAAAGTTTACATCCTACCTGCTTTGGTTGTGCTCTTCCATTATGTGACTGTCTTGATGAAAGCGCTCATCCTGCTCTTCACTCAAATATCCACAGTTCTTTGGAAAATAGTTCAAGTGCTACTGCAGAAAGTGCATTTTGACTGACATTTGTGTCCCAAGTTGATAGAAACTCTTCTGTAGCTCTTTAATTTCCTTCTCATATTTCACAGTCCAGTGGTTTTCCAGGAAGTTTGTAACTACTGATTTTAGGTAGACAGTTCGGCTTTACTTAGTGCTTCATCAAACATTAGATCCTTCTTGCCCAGTCGGCTGGGGCTGTAAAATACATTGACTGCACCTCTGCAGAGGGGTAAGACCCCACCCCCAATGAATGTCCTGTTTATGACACTAAACAATCTGATGGTGAGGTTCCAGTGATGCTGGAGCTCTGGGGAATGCGGAGTACCCCTTCATTGGCATTGCTCCCAGGTCCACTCTGGTCTGGGGTGGTAGTACCTGATAAGACCCCATCTATAGGTTAAATAGAACTAAATTGCATTCTTATGCTAAACTGAATTACTTGAAATACATTTTTGATATGTAAACTGTGTACTTATGCTAAACTGAATTGTTTGAATTAAAACTGTTTGACTAAACTGAATAGCTTGAAATAGAAAGGTTTTTGACAATTAAACTGTGTACTCATGCTAAGTTGAATTGTTTGAAATAGATCTGATTTGTATAAAAATGGATTTGGCATCAGATAACCTACAAATGTTGATATGCCATAAAACCCAAACAACAATTCCTTCATGAGTTTTCTTATTTGAGGGCTATCAAATATACTAGCCTTGAGTTTCTCCATGCTTATCTGTTGGGAATTTCTCCTGAAGGAAAGTAAACCTGCTGCCTTCCCTGTACATTGCCTTCACAAAGTTCTTCATTACTCCTAACTTGATATGTAAGAGTGGAAGCAGTATTCTGTTCGGCTCAACAAGAGGGTGAGACTGAACGTTATGCCAGCCAGGTTTTAACCCTCGTCTCAACAGCCACTCTTGTATGACATAATGTTGGCCATCAGCCCGGCTATCTCAGAGACACAGAAAATAAGGATACTTTGTGTACTCTACAGGTAACCATTTGTGCTCTTAGTAGTTAACAATGGACATCAAATGGTCCATGCTGTTGTGAGTTTCTTTCATTGTACTTGAATACCCAATAGGAATAGTTGAAAAACTATTCCCATTATGTAGCAGAACTGCTTTGAGACTTCTGCTGGATGAGTCAATAAAAAGTCTCCATTCCATAGCATCATACTCTAAGCCCATTGATTTGATCAATTCAGTGATGTTGTAATAAACCAATGGTGATTTATCCTGGAGCATGAAAAATTGTCTTAATTCCTTCTCACAGTCTTGATACCCGTAGAATGTTGTTCCTGGTACCAACAGATGGTTCTCTTTGAGCTTTTGAAAGGTTCAAGTCTTGTGTCAGGTCATTAAGTTCTGCTTGTGTCAAGGGCATTGGCTGGTTGTCCTCGTCTAGGCTACAACAGTCATGTTCAGAATCGGAGCTATATTCTATGTTACCATCTGGCTCAGGAACAGGAAGGTCTGGGCCATGAGGGATTGGTCTTGTGGTAGAAGGAACATCAGGGTATTGACCATTGTTCCTGTTCTTGCAATTTATTCCTTTTAGATTTATCATGCTGAGATAGCAGTCCATAATGTGATCATTTCTTTCCAATTGGAATGGCAAATGGCATACTTTTCCTTTTACCATTCCTCCACGCCCTCAAATTCTCCACATTTCACAACAAACATGGGGTGTAAATGATTTATTCTGATCCTCTAGTTTGATTTCAAAGTAATTGCAATATGCTTTCTTCACAAAGTCAGTGATATTTTGCTTGACTGTTAGGAAGAACCACATTACTGCTGATATAACAGAACCTTTTAGGATTATTCTTACACCTGCAATCTATTTTTACAAGAATACAAATGTCAAGCTGAAAAGAGAAAAAATAAATCAGCCCTCAGCTTGCCTTTGCCACTTGACACAGTTCATTAAAATCATTTTAAGCTGAGGGATAAGCCTTGCTCCCTCTAGGTATGTAGGTTTTAGTGAGTAGGGTGGTACAGTGTAGTTAGGTAGACATGTAACATCATATGTTATATTAAACATCAAGCACAGATGATCAATTGTGACAAGTAGAGTCCACAAGTTTTTGATTGTGTACAACTTCAAGCAAATTTTAAAAACTAGACCTGACCAATCCCAATGAATGGTATTTTAGAATTCAGCAAAAAAATGGCAATCATATATCGCTTGATAAACCTTTGACCTTTGCAAAAAAAATTTGATGTCGGCCAGTTTTATTTGTTGCTGTCTTTTAAATTATAGCTCTTCCAACTTTTAATTTTCCTGTAAAATTTTGCTAGAAATAAAACTTAAGTGAGATATAAAATTAATTAATATTGCAGCTAATTGATTGGTTTTGTAACTTTTTGTGTGTTTTAATTTTTGTTTATTATGAATAAACTTTTATAGAAACAGTTTTTGATAAAATGCTTGTCTGTTGCATCATCTAGATTGTGAACAAGTATTTCTCATCTCATGAAATCAGTTCTATCATAAAATTTGCAATTGACACAGTAGTATCTATTAAATATATTTTTATTCATATATGAACATTTATAAAGTTAGCTGCAAATTTCATTTAAGCTTGACAGTTTACAAGCCTTTTTGGTTTGTTTGTTTGTTTCAAATATAGGATGTTTTTAAAGTAAATTACTTCCATTTAAAAAGTTTTGTAATTTAAATAATGTCAATTTTGGTGAGTAGTGGACAATTTTTAATATGATGGTGCATCAAAAAGTAATGCTTTTTTCTTTAGTACAGGAATAATTACAGACACAGGAACATGTATCATACATCAAAATGAAGCTTGTCCTCTGTGTATCACATTCCTACTTCTCAACATAGTCACTGTTTCTCTCAATAATAATGTTCCACTTTCAAATGAGAGCATGTATCCTTGCCTTGTAAAATTTTGTTGACTGTTCTTTGAGCCACTTGAACACTACAGTTTTCACTTGTTACTTGCATAATGTTTGCCTCCTAAACCCTCTTTCATGGGGCTGAAGAGATGATAAACATTATGCCAGCTTCATTTTGATGTATGATACATGTTCCTGTGTCAGTAATTATTCTTGTATATTGTATGTTTAATAAATGAATTTATTCATAATATAATTAACTATATGAAATGTGTAAATTTAAAATTTATTTTTGCAGTTAAATGAACAATGTAGAGTGAATGTAAATATGTTTTCTTTGTTTTCTCTCTCATTACATTTTGAAAAGTAATATTTTTTAAAGGACCATTTTTGGCAATATGTGTTGATCATTGGTTTTCTTTTTTCTTTTCTTTTTTTTTCTCAGGTTAAGGATCCTGATATTGATGGCCATACTAAGGATATTACTGGCCATGGACCTTTTGATGAAAAAAAGGTTATTAGTGAAAAGCGATATATTATTCCATCTCGTGAATCCATCAGGATGATGGCTGAAGCTGAAGGAGTGACAAATTTGACTGATGATGGCGCCTTAATTCTTAGTGAAGATCTCAGCTACAGACTTAGGGAAATTGTTCAGGTAAAGATGAAATATGTTACTTTTTCTATGCATATAATTTTTATATCTATGGAAAATGTTGCTTTTCTCTTTCAGTATTCTATGGCTTTGGTTTCTATAATTTGAGTAAATCTTTTATGAATACCTATTACATTAGTTCTACTTGATATAATTTTGTAAATGCTACATAATTTATTTTTCAATGATTGATAACTAAAACCCCAAATGTTGATAAACTTAATAATCAAATAAAATTATTCAGAGTATATATATATGAAAGCTTTTTTTTTTTTTTTTTTTTTTTTATGAACTTTAATCTTGAATTTTCCTAATGAAATTGATTTGAATTTTTTTTTAATATTAGATGAATTTTCACAGATAAATTTTATTTTTACAGAATAGTGTAGAATATATGAAACATGCCAAGAGACGACGTTTGACAACAGAAGATATCAATGATGCTCTTCGAACAAGTGATATGCAGGTTTGTAAAACCAATCTAATCATTATTTTTCCATATAATTTACAAAGTTTATACTTTCTTAATTTGTTTTTATTTGATTTGTGAAGTAAAAAAAATTTGCAAAGCAACAAGTATAAGTTCTTGCTGATGATAGGATATTGTGTGTGAGAAGTAGAAATATAAAATATAGGAAAAACAGATGAGGAATGGATAAAGACCATTAGTTGCTTTGTTATATGGTCATATGCAAATTCACATCTACATATACATGCAGAATAATTCACAACGACACAAGGATAAATGACGAGCGAAGACTTCTTTAGAAGATATGTACCTCTCACTTTATTGTAAGGGTTCAAAAAGGGTTACTCAAGGTTTGCGTGTGAGAGGGAGTTGGAGACTGAACATAACTGCAATATATTGACCCCCACTCTTATGGCCATCAGCGTTGTGTCTTTCTCGTTCTCCAGGGCTGCTCAACCGGAGGCTCAGGGGCCCAGCTCTCTGCTGGATGATGGCTTTCTTTACTGCATCTTATCAGCAACTTCTCTGGACCCCAACTCATCAGGGGCTCCAGGTCGAAGGTCAAAATACAACAGCTTAAACATTTTTATTGGGAAGATAATTGTTAAGTATCCAATATTCTGTCTCTATATTCTTTCCACTGTGCAAATATTTGCTCAACATTTAAGATCTGTTTTTTTAAACACTTATCAAACTTGCAATGGTTATATATGGTAGGGTTATATTTTTCATTGTGTTTATAGAAATTTAAACACTTTCTCTGAATGACAAATATGAAAACTTTTCAATGCTCACATGGAAGTAGCAGCAAAATGTATACCATCTAAACCAAGAGCCAACTGTATACTGGTAGTTAGGAAAAAACAAGATAACATGGAAATGGCATCCTTATGTAATAAAAGAAACCCAACTAATGCCAACATGCACAAACTTAAGAAGACATAATGAAAACTAACATATACCAAAAAATAAAATAAGAAACTTAGAAGATAGACAATCATGAATTGCATGGTAGATAGTAAATGAAGTGAGTAAAAGAAAGAGCACCTCAAGAGCAAAACTGAAAGCTGCCAGCCCCAAAAAAATGAATACAGATGTGGAAAGAACATTCTGCTTGGAAATTCCCCTCAAGTCACAGGTAGACCCATCATAAAAATTATTAATAACCAATTTGACATCAAACTAGGCCTGTTTACTTAAAAAGAAATCAATGTAGTACTGACAAAAATTATAAGTGGAAACGCTGCCAGCCTTGATAAAATACCTCCAGAAGTATGGAAGACAAGTAATATGATAAGTCTGTGTGGATAATAGTATCATCTAATGGGACACCAATCTGTAGGTATTAGCCAAATACAACCAAATGCCATCCAAATCCTTTTTGTTGGTCTTGGCTTTTTGAATGGCTTCCCAGATCATATTCCCATGTTCCAAACAACCAGCTATTCCTGGAACACCACCCTTCTGCACTGAAGTTTCTGTATACTTGTTAGTGAGAAGGTATCTAGTTCTTCGCGAGGCCAAAACCATGAAAAATATCTTTCCTTCTACATTGAGGAGAGAGATAGGACAAAAATGACCAATGTCATTCAAATTCTTTTCTTTGGGTATGTACACCCTGTCAGCTATCATCCACTGGTTGCTAATATGACAGTTTTTCTATGCCCGCTTTAGGCTAGCATGTAGCCATTTGAGAACTTTAGGACATTTTTTTATATTGAAGGAAAGGTATTCCAGTTGTGCCGAGTGTGGATTTATTCCTGTTTTTACTAACTATAGGTTTTATTTTTCAAGTTGGTTTCAGAAGTCTAGTTGAAGAGGAATCAACCTATTGGGTGCTAGTCAACTCACTTAACTTGCAAAATGAACTGATGGATGTTCACCAATCAGACATCAGCAGAATGCTGCCCTTTTCCACTTCAAACTTAGTCTCTTTTATGTTCATCAAATCTCGCCACTTCACGTAGGCTTATCTCATTCTCCTCCATAAAACAAGTCACACCTCTTGTGTCCTTTTCTTCTTCTGGTTTCTGCGTGCTGGTAGCAGAGAGAGAGAGAGCACACTTTCTGTTTCTTCGACGTAAGATTGTTCGTGGCATTACTACTACACTCCTTCCTGATCCTATGATCACACATGAAACATTCGGGAGGTAGTCTTTTGCACCGTGTGCTTCTTTGTGGCAGTATAGTCACTAGGTTTTCATTAGAAGTTTTATTGGAAGAGGCATCACCTGCATTTGTGCTGGGTGCCTGTTCACACTGTCTCTCTCTAATGGTTAAAAATTATTCACTCGCATTCTCTGAAACCATGTCAGTACATACAGTTGGCTGGCCTGGTCCCACTATGGTTCGCAGATCTTTCACATGGCGTGGCATTCCATCGACCGTTATGGTCTGTGCACTGGTAATTCCGGTCACATGTCCCACTTTATATTTTGTGGTACATCGTCTATGTGGAGTCTTTACCCACACTTGGTCACCCAGTTTGAAGACAGCCTGCTGTTGATTGTGTGTCGGTGCAATGTTCCATTGATTCCTTTCAGCCGTATGCAGTACTGATAGACCATATTGGCTGGTGCTGTAGCAGAGGTCACGTCATCCTTTGGCGTGACGTTGTACCAGTATACTGCTTCTGGTATAGTACACTGTTTTCTGGCGGCAACCCTTTTTACAGTTCTGTGACATTGCTCGATGATGCCTTTACCAGAGGGGACGTATGCACAGCGAAATCGAAGTCGGACTCTCCACTCATCTAGAAAGGTTTTAAGCAGGTTGCTCCGAATGGCAGTGTCATTATCTGTCAGAATCTCTGTCGGCGGGCCCTGCTCATAGAAGAGTGCCTTCAGCTGGTTGATTACACTTGTCACATCTTGTCGAGGAAGACGTCGCCAGATGGCAAACCGAGCGGGGCCGCAGTCAATCACTGTCAAAAAATGGGTCCCATTACAGTGGGTAATATCCATCGCTACCTGGTGTCATGTTTGTTTAACATTCAGAGCCCCCTTCGACCAGTGCATGGGTGCCGGATTGATCAACTGACACTCTTCACATACTCTGACGATGGTTTTCACAGCGGCCTTAAAAACCTCAGGGGCTATCTGTTTCACAAAATAAAATGTCCGCCGCACACCAGGATGACTGCTTTGTCGGTGAACAATCTTGATCTGGTCAAGCCCAACTGAGCTCACGGACACAGTGCAGGCTGGTTGCACAGGCCCAGTGTTCCTTTTAATTGCATCAAGCCACCTCTGAGGCACTCTAGTCAATTGATCTGCCTTATTTTGGCTAGATTTGACCATGGACACATTCACCAACAGCATGTATTCTTTCACCAGTTTTATTATCGTGTCAAGCCGCCGTCGAATGAGCATCTCACTTGCAGCTTTGGTTTGTACACTGGCCTTGCCGGTAAGGGTGTCTGAGATCTATTTATGGACACAGGCAGAATCAGTGAACAAATGCAAGGTGGTCGTCTTCCAGAGGATTGCCAAGTTTATTCCTTTAATAATGTTATCGAGTTTTGTGAGGTTAATATGTTGGGAGTCCTTTTCTGGATGTAATCAACAAGCATCCTCTACTACAGCCTCATCATATACAAGCGACACGCCAGTAGCGAGAGAGCTTGTGTCAACCCATACGCTAAGGGCTTGGCCGTTGACACACCATCTGCCCCACACTGAATCTTCCTTGTGTAAGAACCTCTTTAATCTTGGTGTTGAGAGGGATGCCGTCAATTTTGTCATCCCATCCAGCGGTGACGTCAGATGCTCTACGCTTGATGAACGCCACAGCTACATGAAGCCAACCAACTACGGGAAGGTGCCCAACCAATTTGCCACATGGTGAAAATATGTTCTGTTGCGTGATGATACAAGGCATGTCTGGGATTTTGCTCCCTCTTCTCCAATACAGAGAGTTATTCTCTCCCCAGACCTGTAACCCAAGCACTCGCGCACCATCCTGTAGCCTCTCTAGCTCCTTGCTGAGGAGGCCTAAGCTGTAGAGATGCTCCTTCACACGTACCGTAGGCACAGTACTCTCGTCCACATAAACATCATCAATATAGGCAGATGTTACCTGCTGTATGCGCTTGTCCTTCGTCAAGATAGCATCAACAAGATAGCCACATTGAGACCAAACCCCATGCGGGTCAGGCAATACCTTCATCTCTTAAATAGTACAGTTTGATAGGACCACAGTGATTGGTGCATGCGTACTTGACGGTATGCCTTGTGAAGGTCTAACATGGATACATTTGATCCTGCTTGCCGCCATTCTCTCAACTTTTTGGTGCATATGTCTGCACAAGCCGTAAATGGATCCACATGATCATTTAACTCCTGATAGTCGAGCACCGGCTTTAACTTTTGTTTATATTGCTGGATGACTGCCATTAATGGGATCAGACCATTTGGGGCCCCAATTTATCTTCTGGGTAAGGAACTAACCACCCATTATCAATCCAGTTTTGTAGCTCTTTATCGTATTCTGCACAAGCTGTTGCAGAGATGGTGTACTCCAGGGATGGTGTACTCTGTTGTATAATTTTTCTGGTGGCTGATCATCGGACCACTTCCATGACACTATCCAGGATTTGGTGTGTTGGTCGAACTCTGCGCGAAAGTCAGGCTGTTCTAGCTCTATTGTCGCACCCAAAGTGTGAGCCGCCTCAGCAAAATGTGCCTTGCCTCCTTTGTCGATATGCACGCCACCCAATTTCTTGATGACGTCCATTCCCAGAAGGAGGTCGAATCCCAATGGCTTGCTGTTTACCACTAGCACATTCGTCTTTAAGGGATTTCTGTTGGTCACTGTTAAAGTTATGCTGCCTACATCATGGCTTAAAAGGCACTTCTTGCCTGCTGTCAGAATTGTGGTACTTTTCCATACTTTGGGTAAACATAACATTCCACTCACAACGGATCAAAAGCAGCCGGAATCCACCAATGCTATCTGATCCATTCCATTGACTTTCACTTTCATTACAGGAAGCATTTCTTCTAGTTTATGTGGGGAGAGAGTAGTGCCAGCCTCTCGCCCCTTGCCTCGTTTTTTGGACACCTTGATGCGACATGTCCTTCTTGTTGGCACTGATAACAGCGTATCTCTGGAAGCGCTCTTTGTGATTTGCTGCCGACAGTCTCTGGCAAAGTGATTGGGACCTCCACACGTAAAACTGCACTGCGACTGTGTTCTGTTTATCAGGGATTGAAGGTGGGCCCACAGGCACACAAGGAAGAACTCGGTGTTGCCCAGCTGCTGCAGCAAGAGGCTCATCGACCTCTACCTCTTCTGTCATGAGAGCTCGAGCCCTAGCAAGAATCTGTTCTAGAGTCATGTGCTCCATCCTTGAGGACCCACGCAATTGTCGTCTAACCGGACCGAGGAGTCCTGACACGAAAGCGCAACTGAGCCATCAGTCAGAGGTGTTTTCTTCGATTAGATGTGCTAGGTCCTGTAGGTCACCCAACTATTCATCCACAGTTTCTTCGGGGAGCAAACGACACGAGACAAATGTGTCAAATGCAGCAAAAGGGTCCGGTGCAAAAGCCATGAGAGGGCTTGTTTTACCTGCTGTAAATCCTCCCTCTGGTCACAGGTTAACCATCAGTATACTGACAGAGCCCCGCCTCTCAGCCTGAGTGGTAGAACACATTCAACGTTGTCAACACCACACATTTCACACACCAGCTCCACCTGTTCCAACCATTCTGACACAGTGTGGTTGGATGAGACGCCATGAAATTCGGGAATCAGCCGAATATCAAACGCTTTGCCTGCCATTTGCGTCTGGTTACATGAATGCCAAAATAGCTTCTAGTTGGTTTCAGAAGTCTAGTTGAAGAGGAATCAACCTATTGGGTGCTAGTCAACTCACTTAACTTGCAAAATGAACTGATGAATGTTCACCAATCAGACATCAGCAAAATGCAGCCCTTTTCCACTTCAAACTTAGTCTCTTTTATGTTCATCAAATCTCACCACTTCACATAGGCTTATCTTGTTCTCCTCCATAAAACAAGTCACACCTCTTGCGTCCTTTTCTTCTGGTTTCCGCATGCCGGTAGCAGAGAGCACACTTTCTGTTTCTTCGATGTAAGAGTGTTCGTGGCATTACTACTACAATTTCTTTGCATGTGGGTAGTTTTATGTCCAACCTCACTTTAAGGGTGACTAGCCAAACCAAGTTGTGGGATCAAAGTATATATCTTTTAAATGTTTCTCCAGAACCTTTTTCTCTGTCTTGAGCACATCTATTTTCAGTTGATCAAATATGTTCCTCACATATTTGCATGGTTCATTTCACTCATCTTTTCCTCAGTTTTACTATCTTGCTAAAGAGCATTGTGTTTTTTTTTTTTTTTTTTTTTTTTTTGAGGTCTTGCCAAATTTAAACAGACCCTCTTTTTCATCAACATTAGTGAAATGGATTTGCGTTTTTAGATTTCTATTCTTCATTCTGAGATCCTGCATCATTCTTTGATGTTTATTCTTTTTGACTGGTGGTTTATTATTTTTCTCTTTCATCCTGTAAATTCTCTTACAGACCTTATTGATAACTTGGCTACTTTCATTTAGTCTTTAGTGGTATTCCTTATTTCCCTGTTCTTCATGTAGAGTCTTGCTTATGATGTTATCAACCATACACCAAGCTTCCGAGTCAGATGCTGGTGGAAATTTTATTCTTGGTAAAATGAGTTGCATCTCATTTTTTGATTCAACAGCTAGGATATCTTCAACACTGTGGTATGCAACCTGGCTTTGGTTTTCCAATGTCTTATCTGTCTTGGCAGAGCACTGCTCCTGAAATGCTGTCTGAAAAATACAACTCATCTTTGTTTGATGAATCTTGGATCCCTTTTCGCCTAAATTTCCATCTACAGACACATGGTAAATATGTAGGGAATTCTTTAATCAGGGTCCATTTTTTTAGTCCTGGGTCATTGTCAATCATTCTGTTTGGATTCATCATCATCCTCCCTCTCTTTCAGAGAATCCTGACAGCATTTTTCTTTGTGGCTCATATTTGAATGAACTCTGACTTGCTGTCCAGTTGAGATCACCTGGTCTTTCCTAGTGTCCCCTGTCTTTCCAGTTGTCAACTGGTCTTTTCCCAGTTGACATTCAGTTTATTGCTGAGAGTCAACAGACAAGCCATAGGTCTAAATAAAGAAATTACTTAGCAAGTAATTGATATTCACCAAAAAGCAAGTGGACAGTAAGATGCTCTTCATGCTGTTATCATTTCCACCAAATAATTTACTTAAAATAAGGCATAAGATTTTTTTTTTTTTTTTTTTCCAGGTTGAAAAAGTATTTATATATAACACATTCTTTTACAGCTTTTTGGGGGCTGCTGGTATAATTGATAAGCACTGACACATCCATTTTACCATTAACCTTGAAGCCTCCTTTCTAATTGTGTTGATTTATAAATCAGAATTATTTATTGATTACAATCTTGAGATTTCTCTGTAAACCTTGTAAACTCAGCTTTTTTAAAGATTTCCATACACCATATTTTTATAAGTTTACATATGGTATAAATTCTTCTTTAATCAGATATTATTTTTCAATTCAAATTTGCATGATAAAAGTATGCAAATATATATCTTCAGTAACCCATAAAATTTTTAAAGAAAACTGAAATCACATAAAATTTATAGATAACCGATTTTTAAAATCTTAAACTATTTCTGTAAATGTGTTGAAATTGATTATGGCATTGTATTTTTTTTCATTGAGTTGAAATGGGTCCACAAAAAATAAAGCCGGCTCTCTCCTACTGCCATAGCAACGCACACAGTCTACTCTTCTGTGAATATTTTTATATTTTGTGTCCATTTGAGCATTCCAGCTCTATACATAGAGCTGGGTAATTCGCCTATGCAAAATACCACACATTTGCATAGGCAGCTACTAATCACTGTTTCCATGCCTGCCCACCTCCACTCACTTTGGGGGTGTCTGATCAGCCGACCAACTGACTCATTACATGACCCCTGATCTTAAAATCACAAAGTTCCTCAGTTCAAGTGAACATCGTGTCTGCCTGGTGATTGTGTCCGCACATACAAAACTTGCACCTTTGACATATCAGGATGACTGTGCAGATGCGGACTCGTTTGCTCTGAGGTGGAAAATTTCCAGATTCATCTCATGCCCTCCTGTTGTGATCATATACCATGCAACTCAGGGCAAGCCTCTTCAGCCGGGCACTCCTCCTAGATGGGATGACAGGGCTTTCATCCTTGGATAACTCTTGTCCGTTGAGCTGTCATCTGTGTCTGAACTGCTGGCCACATCGGCATCTGCAGGTAGAGTACTGATGTCAGAGTCAACACTCAGTGGACTCGACTTTAGATACACCAATTGTGTACTGTCCTCTAAGTCGCTTCCATCATCTGATGTCTGTTGTGGCCCTACAACTGGCCGCTGGTCTTTAACATAGCGGGGCATGCCATTGACCCGCACCAACTGTGGGCTGATAATCTCTGTAACACGCCCCCATTCTAAACTTGTCCATACACTTGCTTTGCTGGGTCTTAACCCACACTATGTCTCCAATTCTGTATCTTCCTTGTGCATTGAATGGAGCCATTGCGATGTCAATGCCTCATTACTGTAAGTGATAGGTATGCACCTTGTTAGCCTGTGCTGCAAAACACCATCCTTTGGTGTTGCATTATACCAGTTGACTGCTTCTGGGATCAAGCATCACTTCCTGGCTACGATCACTTTTATAGTCCAGTGGCTCCTCTTTACTATGCTGTTTCCCACTGTCACATAGGCACACTGGAACCAAAGCTGCACATCCCACCAACTCAGGAACTGCGAGAATTGCTCTGAAGAAAATGCTGCACCATTATCGGTTAATACTTATTGTGCTGGCAGTGCCCTGTTGATGCAGTGGTTGCCAAATGGTGAAGTGGGAGGGACTACAGTCAATAATAGTCAAATAGAGCTGGCTGCTAACTTGCATGACGTCCATCCCCAGCCTGTTCTAAATATGGGTAGCACTCAACTTTCCTTTCACCATTGTACCGGTGCTAGGTCAATTAACTGGCATGCCTTGCACCTTTGCACCACCATCCTGACATCTGCTTTTTTTGCTGCTGGATCGACCATCTTCAAGAAGTAAAGCATCTGTTTAATCTCAGGATGCCTACACTGTTCATGTATACTCATGATTTGCTCTGGGTCTATGCTGAGCACAGAAGCAATACACAGTAGCTGCAGAGGCTCAGACCCCTTCCAAGCAGCACTCAACCAATGTTGCGGAACATGAGTCAGTGCATCTGCTCTGTTGACTGCTGATTTAACCAACGCTACATCCATGGACAGGTTGTACTCTTTGATAGTTTCAGTTAGCATGGCGAGTCGCCTTCATACCAGCATCTTGCTTGATGCCTTGGTGATCAGTTGCACTCTCCCAGTCATTGCATCTGATATCTAATGCTGGGTGCATGCTGAGTCTACGACAATATGTAGCACTGTTGCTCGTCATTGGAGTGCCAGGTTAATCCCCCTTCAGAGTAGTGTCTAGTTCAGGCAGGTTTATATGCTGCACATCATTTTCTGGTTGTAGCCAGCAGGCATCCTCTATGATGGACCCAAATGCTTTATGGCTGCTACCATCAGTCTGAACCAGCCACAT
The DNA here is from genome assembly GCA_963585895.1 of Sepioteuthis lessoniana. Classification (NCBI taxonomy): domain Eukaryota; kingdom Metazoa; phylum Mollusca; class Cephalopoda; order Myopsida; family Loliginidae; genus Sepioteuthis; species Sepioteuthis lessoniana. The sequence goes on from OY757918.1 coordinate 54,078,003, forward strand.
ATAGGGAAATAGCCTGCTATCTTCCCACACAAAGAGAAGGTACTCCGACAAGTGATCACTGGCAGGACTTCTGGGTCGTCACTGCCTCACCTCCATCAAAGTTTTTCTCCATCACCATTGGTGTGTAGTCTGAATACATTTGTCCCTTCTTGGAGCGGCTCTGGGGCTTTGCACACCAAACCAAAACATTCTAAATGTTCTTTAACCCTCCTTGAAGAGGCCACGTTTTCATTGACGTAAACATTGTCAGTGTAGGATGATGTTGCCCTTCAAATTTCCTCGTCCTGCGCCATAACCACATTCATAATTGCTGACATAATCTTTGGGGCCACATCAAGACCAAATCCCAGTTGAGTGAGACAATATCTCTGCCCTCTTATCATAAATCTGAAAGGGCCAGAGAGATCAGTGGACTCGGATTTGGAGGTGGGCTCTTCTCAAATTGAGAGTGGCAAACTTGCTTCTTTGTTGTCGCCATTCCCGCAGTTTCTGAGCACAAACTTCTGTGTTGGCCATATATGCATCTACAAAGTCATTCAACTCTCAGTAGTCCATGACTAATCTCACTTTCCCCTTATTCTTTTGTACTATTGCCATCAAAAGAATCAGTCCTCAAGGCAGCCCCGGCTCCCTCTCAGGGTATGGCACAAGCCAACCATTCGCTATCCAGAGTTGCAATTCACTTTAGTATTCGCTCCTGTTGTGCTCTGGAACCAGATATTCAGCCACTTTATTTGTCAGTGGCGCGGGCGTATGGTTAACATGCGCCCATGCCGATCAAAAGTTGCACTGAAGTCAGGGTCATTTATTGTGCTAGTGGCTATGTGAGGTGTGCTCTTGGCTGCAGAGCTCACCTCACCTGAGTCGCTTATATGGACCCCTCCCAGCTTCACAGCTGGAGGTCAAGCCCCAACAAAGTTTGGTGTACAATCAGTACCTCCACAGTCACCGAGTGTATATTGTCGATTTTCAGCTCCAATGTGCCGACACCCAGGCTGGTAAAGGTTTTTCTGTCGACAGTTACAGCCTTTGCCTCTCTGGGTCTCCACAAACGACACACTGATTTGCACATTGACATCTTTGAACACCCGGAGTCTGTTAGGGCCATGCATTTCCACCCATCAGCAAGCAGTTCAATCACGGGTAGCACCTCAATGTTTTCTTGCCTGGGGAGGAGACTGGCTAGTGACTTTTCCCTCTGACGCAAAGTCACCCGTCTTTTGGCATCTGAAGCACCATAACCTTCAGCATGAACATCATACCCGGTTGTTCATCCTCATTGCACGTCCCTGGATGGAGTCATTTCTCAGGTGGTTGGGGTTGGCTCACACGTAGCATACTGGGTTTCCCCCACTCTGGTTGGCATTCAGCTTCATGGTATCTGTATGCGGCTGCTGGACTGCTGTAACAATTAGGTCTACAGGGTTATGGTTCTCCACCAGGATGGCTCGAATTCCTGCGCAGAGCTGATCCAATGTCATAATATCCATTTGCGCCAACACCTGAAGCTGCTGCAACAAATGCGCAAGCTATCCATTTTTTGGGTGGCATTTCTCCCACTTGGATAGCCAGTTTTTTGAGTGCTGCCAGGAATTTGTCGACTGTCGCTCCATTGTCAAGTCATCACGTCGTAAACTGGTCAAATGCTATGAATGCATGTATGGTGAATGTGGTGGTGAGAGCGTGCTTGATTTCTTTGATATCAGCTCTCTGCTCTTTGGTGAGTTGTGAGAACCCCACCTGAAGGGGAGAATATGCTCGACCCTTTCTTCATCTGATTGTTTGCAGATCATCTCCACTCGTTCAAACCATTCTACAATTGGTTCATCCGACGCCCCCTCCCCCTCCCTGATGAAACCCAAATAAACAAAGTCATATTGACTGTTCAATAAAATGTTCACATCCCTATTAACAGAATTATGTTAAGAATTTGTCATTAATGTTGTCAACCTAAATCTTTTTCTTGCAGCCTATATTGGGCCATGGTTCTCCTGAACCAGTTACTTTTAAACAAGTGAAAGATGCTGATATTCATTTTGTGGAGGATTTAGATCTGAATGTCGCAAATATTGCCTTCAATAGTTATAAACCAAAGGAAACTGGAGAACTTGGCATCAAAAGTGAGTAGCTTTTGTTTTATTCATTTTCTAAATGCCAATGATAAGTAAAAGTAAATGTGAGAATCCTTTCCTTCTTGGTTATTACTGTTTTTTATTTGATTGTTACTTCATATACTAGTTCTATTGGTTTAAAGTGAAACAATTTTTTTAAATGGTTTTCTAGACTAATCAAAATGTCAGAAAAGTTCTTTTACAATTTTTGGTTAAAAAAAAGGAAACATCAGTAAGTACATAAAAATGATTAGGACTTATAAACAGATTTCATTGACTATTAAAATATGTAATATATCAAATTTTATGGTTAGGCAAAAAATTATTTTAACTATCATAATTTGTATAGCTTTTTTGTATAACTATGATTATAAGTATGGACATGAAAATCAGCAAAAAACATATCTATACTATAAAACACTAATATATTAAAAACTGACATGTTCCCATTTTAAATTATTATTTGAAAAATATAGATTGATAAATATTTTTCAAGAAAGATTATCCTACATTTTTTTTCCCTCAGTGAAACTGAAATTCAATGTATTTTTATTTAAACCACTTTCTGTACTCAAAAAATTTATAAGAAATCTAATTATTAAATTTTGTCTTATTTTTTCCTCTCTCTCCTAATATTTAAAAAAATTTGAAAAATAACTTTATTCATTTTATAACATAATTTCAAAATCAGTTTCTTAGAGTTAGCCTAATTGCAGATTTTTTTTTGTTTATATCAAAATCTTGCTTAACAGTTTAATAAGATCAGTATATTTAAAAATTTAGTGTAATATGTTTTGTAAGATCGGTTCCATTTTTAGTTGATTTCTATATTCATAGTTACATTATAATGATATATATATTTATAAGCAAACTGAGGATTTTTTGCTTTATCTTCTAGGTTTTTGGTATGCTATTGAAGGTGTATCCAAGATCAGCCCAGTGCAGAATGCTGCAGGTGAGACTTGGAAAACCCCTTCATTTGGTCAAAGTATGTTTCAACTTTCTTTTCACTAATTTGAATGGGTTTTCATCTTAATCACTCTCCAATAACATGAAACTTATCAATTTGCTCATCATTTTGCTCTTGCTCTCTTTATTCACCAAATGTCCATCCACCCCACTAACAGTCAACCATCTTTCGTCAGATTTCAATTAAACTTTCAAGAATTGTTAGGGTCATCTCTGAAAATGTTTTAAATTGTATTCAGCCAATATCATTTGATTTTTCAATCCCCAAAATGAAACTACTTTTTGTGCCAATACAACATTATGTAATATCAAATGTTAACAACATGATTTGCAATTAGACACCTGATATTTAAGGAAAATTGACATTATTTTCAAAGCTTTAAGTGATGATTTCTTTAAACATATTTAATTGGAAAGTGACAATTTATTGATTTATTCAAATCTATTATGATATTCATTTTTCAATTATGATTGGTATAAAGTATATAAAAAGCATGTAACTTACATTAGCTACATTTTATTTACCTAATTTATTGATTTATTTTTTATTAAATTTTAATATTATTTTTTAAACTTTCATACATTACTATTACATATCTACCTTTCTCTTTAAATCTACACAGAAATAACTTCACAACAATCTCTGTTCACATCTCTACAAATATATAAACATGTAGCCAAATGTTGGTATGTATTGTATCAAATGTGTATTTTTGATGGATATAAGCAAAATATATAAGATACTAAGACACCTATTTTTGTATGAAAAATTTCTTTCTAATGTAGTTTTACCTGTTCTGTATGGAAATGACTCATTTCTTTGGGGGGAAAAAATTTTTTGCAAAAAAAAAAAAAATGAAGTTTAATAGTCGAAGCAGTGAACAAGCTCTAAAGTGGGAGCTCAATTTACAATGTAAATACACTGCTAAACTGGACCCTTTGTGTTAAAAAATGTTACATATGTTTTGAAGTTGGAGGTTTTTTAGATAACTTAATTGAGCTCCTAACAGAGGAGGAAAAAGTGTAACTTATCTTTTTTGTTCTTTTTAAGCTTCTGTAGTCTAATGAAAAATACCAAGTATGTATTCGTATGAAAATGTACAGAAATAAGGGTCCCATTTAACTGTGTATATACATTGTAAACATCTACTTCCATAAAGATGGACATAAAGTCAAGACTCAGTTTAGCATTATACAAACATTGTAAATTGAGATTCCTCTTTGCAGTTTTTTTCACTCTTTAACTTTTAAACTTAATTTTTTTCAAAAAGGAAAAATTTCCTCCCAAAATGATCATTTCATACAGAGTAGATAAAACTACATGAGTAAGGAATTTTTATACAAAAATAGACACTTTAATTGTTTTAGGAGTACAGAATGGGATTTTTTTTTTTCCTATTAAACAAGAATATATCACAATTTTGCCTATTCAGATGTTCCTTCATAGTGAAATGATTTGTGATATTAGATTTTGAAAGTGAGATACATGTTGGATATAAAAATAAATAAATAAAAGATTTTAACAAATTATTTTATGAACATCTGTGACAATCTTAAAATGTGCATTTAATACAGGTAAGTATTGCTAGTTTACAATATTGAGTGGGGAAATATTCAGACATGTCTCGATTAACTGTAATCTGGCTTATTACAAATTCCTAAATTAGAATTTACATAGGTAAATTCTTTTTATAGATCATATTGACAAATTTGGTACAAATGCATACATACAAAGTTCATTAAATCTTGATTACAAAATTTGATTATATATATTCCTATAGAATTTTGTTTCTTCTAATTGCTTTTGTTCATTGGCCATTAATCATGTGTGTTTGTCCAGCATTTTAAAAATCTACTTTGTCTAAATCCAGTTGTGCCCATTCATGATGTATTCACCTATTATCTTCAATTGCTGCTAAAAACTTCTATAATCAGTCTTTCTTTTTTTATTACTTTCATATTAATTACTAACAAACAATGAAGATATTTTATAAATGAATATTGCTATTTTACTTCAATCTTCTATTGAATAAGGACATAAATGTAGGATGAGATTGGAGCATTAATTTTTTTTATTGAAATATTGTGTACTAGATAACTTGTTAGAAATTATATTTTTTATTTTTGTTTAATCAGACAACATTTAGTGTCTGGTGTACAATTTATACATCTTCAATGATTTTAATTCAATAAATTAAGTCATTTATGTATTTGTGTTTAACAATGGGTAAAGAATGTGTAAGATTTGCTCATGGCTATGTTTATACTGACTTGTTGAATCTTTGTTTACCACAAGGTATTGTTTGTAGCCTATACTTTTAAAATTGTCTACAAATAGATATTGGCTAAAATGATATATATTACTATATTTTGGTTTATAATTTGGTATTTGTTTTCATGATACAAAAGAGGCACAAATTGAAAGTTACTTATTTATACTAATGACTAATAAATAAAATTCATAAACTACATGGATCTGCTAATGTCATATTGATACTTAAAGAAATAATTCAGCAAAGCTACTTTGTTTTAATTTATTGCATCTAAGTTTTCATGTTTGCTAAATATGTTAACATTGCAAAGAAATTCTTTCATTATTTAAAAAAAAATTTTTAAGTTATTTATTTTGCTGTGTATTATTCTATTTCTGCATTTAATTTAATGCAGTTTTATCTTAAATATACTGCAACAGCCCACTTTTTGAAATTAAAAATCAGTTATATATATATATATATATAAAATCCCCCATCCAAATATGACTCTAATTATTTTTTTAAGAAACTTATTAGCTACAAATTTTAAAACATTATAGAAAAATTCAAGTCAATTTACTTGTTTGTTGTTGGTTTTCTGTCAGAGGGGAATAAAAGGAAGGAAAGAAAGAGAAAACCTTTTCTCACCCTATATCCCATTCTCTGTACTCTTATATTTTGCATTAAACTTTACTCTCCTACTTCTGACTGCTATTCCACAAAATATTTATACAGTTTTTATAAGAGTTTTGGAAAAAATAATAGCATAAGTCTATTTCTTTCTCAACAACTTAACTCATTTTGTTAAATTTAAAGTAAAATTTGATCAAAGTTGATTTTAAATTAAAGATTTTCTTTGAATTTGTTTAATCTTCTATATAAAAGAAATTCATATTTTGTATATGTAGGTTTATACTCTGTCACAATTATTTTTTTACACTTGAGTATAATGCTACTTCCAATTCTGTTCCTAATTTCTTGTATTGCTTACATTATATAGTGAAATATCACTGGAAAAATATAAATATATTGTGAATATCACTACAAAAACATTTTTTTGTAAGATATTGCAAAATGATCAAGTGTTATTTGAACTTCTTGAGTTTATCAAACTTTATAATATTCGTTGATTTCTTTTACATTTTGATGTCAAAAAAGTTTCATAGTCAACAAATGTAATAAAACAAAGGCTGTGATCTTTTGTCCTGTAGGTAGAAATATAAAAATACAACATTGATTCACTGAAATTTTTACTTTCAGTTTCATTGAGAGGGAAAGTGTTTATGAGAATATATTTGTTGTATACAGCAAAGAAAGACCATAACACTGATGTACAAAAATATAATTTGCTTCTTTTCTTTTCTTTTTATTAATTAAAATGTACAAAATGGTAGATTGAGAGAGAGAGAGAGAGTCAAAGCAGACGAGATGTACACACAGGGCGAGATTAGAAAACTCCAGCAAACCACTTCTTTGTTTTGCTTTTCGGAGAGTGGTACAGGCCACCTTGAGGCATTGAATCTTCTCGATTTCTACTCACTTCTTGATTTTCATGAGTCTCGTCACCAAATCTTGATTTTCATGAGTCTCAAGGCACCAAAACATCTTAGTTTCTACTGACTTCTCTACTTTTACAAGTCAGATACAGCTTAGGCTTTTCTCTACCTCTCAATCCTGGGTAGTCTGGTACAAGGCCAGCACCCAGAGCAGCATAACGTCTAGTAGCTCTTCTGCCAGTCTTCTTCATTTCCCGGGTCAAAATCTTCCCTGGTTTATGTAATTTCCTGGATGCCCACACAAACCTTGTGGTCACATCTCTCTCTACATATTGCATGTGGACATACTTCCTGTCTAGCATACAACCCATATGGCACTCCTGCTGAGGAAAATGTTATGCCACCCATGCAACTTATGCCGCATGTCAAAAGGATCTTTTTGGTCAATATTTAACACATTCTCTGCCTTGTTTATATGAAATGATGAAAAATACTTATTAACTAATAAAATAAAAAATTTTCTAGCAACATTATCAATACAAAAATACAGGACAGTCTCTCACTATTAAACATTCAGCTATTACTTTAGGTTCATTTGATAAATAAGGAGAATTTTGGGGACAAAAAAGCTGAATAATTTTTTTTCTTTTCATAAGTGTAAACTCTGCATTCTTTGGAATTGGTTTATAACAAAAATTATTTTGATATCACAAGACTATTCATTTTGAGAAAGCAACCCAGATTGCTCCTGTCTTGAATAGTGGTCTTTCATCAAATTGTTGCTAGCTAAGAAGTGCAAACCATGTGAAATTTACCAAAGAATGTCTGATGTCTTCAGAGAAGCATTTTTAGTAAAAAAAAGAAAACCAATGTTTTCATGTTTGCCACTATGAGCCTGAGTTGAAATGACTGACTCTTTGATAAAGAAAAAGTTCTAGGCACAGTAGTCAGTAAAGAAGGTCATGCTGACAGCATTCTGGAACATGAAAGGACGAACCCATCACTATTGATTTCCTTGAGAAAGGTGCATCTGTAAATGGCATTTCCTATTGTCAACTCATGAGGCAAAATTTACCTTATTTATTAAATAACCCTTATATATAAGCAAGGTGATATAAATAAGAATTCCATAAATCATTGTTTTCATAATTTCCTTTGTTTCCAGGCAAGCCTGTGATTGTTAAAAAAGAGAAAAAAGAATTGTCAGAAAATATGTTGTGTTATTATGACTACATGGTAAAAGCAATTCTTGGAGCTGATGAAGAAGCTATGAAAGTAAGTCACTTCAGATGAAGCTATTTGTACCTCTGTGAATTTCTCAAAATTACTGTTAATACAATTGCTTGATTTCATATTTATTTACTTTCTAAAAATTCTTTTTATGTATCTTAATATCCCTATGTACTTAATGATAATAAAATACCTAAAAAGAATTTAATGTTTTCTCACCATCCTTTACTTATTGAGTAATGAAAATTTAAAAAAAATGTTGGAATGTTTAATGAATCTGGCTTCCCTTTACCTAGGTGTAGTGTTATATCAATGACTTATGATATAACTGACTACAGATACTACTGCTACTTTTGGAATAATTGCTTTGGCAATTATTAGAGAGAGAGAAAGCAGGAAGAGGGGGAAAAGAAAGAGAGTAGATTCTAGTTTTACTAAACTTATCACTTCCTGTATTCAGTTATAGGATATAGATTAGTATTTATTTATGTACATGAGCTTATAGATGATTAAACAAAAACACAAGTTTGAACAGCATGGTATTTGAAAATGTAGCTATTTTTTATGGCGTAGGTAGCTCTCATTCTTTATCATTGAGACAAATTCAAGACAAAGGATAAAGTTAATTACAAAGAACACACTTGCAAGTAAAATAGAATCAAATTGTACAATTATCAGACTAACTTGCTGACAATTTAGTAAAAGATTCTTGTGATTGGGGTGGATTACATAAAAATTGCTGAATAGTTTGAGTTTATAAAAATGATGCATACATAAGACCAATTGGCATAATAATTTGGATTTTGAAAATAGATTAGCTCTACTTGAGTGAAATATCAAAGTTGGACTGGATAATTCTCACCAAACTAAAAGTACTTTTTTTTTTTTTTTTCTTAAATTTTTTTAATGAGTATGTGTTAAGTGATATTTTTGCCTCTTATTGTTGATACATACTAATAAAAGAAGTTGACTAGGTTATAGTTCTTTGGTAGAAAAGTATTTCTCTAAAATTATGTTGTCATACATTTTTACCCGAGATTGGGGAAATATTTTACTTATCAGTTACATTTAGGAATAAAAGAAAAAAAATTGGGGTAATAAAAATGAAAACGAGAAGGATGAAAAAGTTGTTTTTTTTTTCTAAAAATTATTGCTTAGCTAAAGGATAGATTGTTAGAGTAATCATGAGAGGTTTGAACCAATGAAATTGCATGGTAGAAAGGCAATTTGCATGAAAAACTTGTTAGAAATTGTGCTAAGAGGGTTTTTTCATCAAAATTATTATTTAACATTCTACTAACAACTATAGCTGTAATATTAAAAACCCTGTTTCTCTTGTTAATGTGAATGTCATATAAAGTACTCGCATCTTGAAAAGGCTAAGACAATAAAGTTTTGTTTTTAAATTGATTTTTTTCCCCAACATCTTGTTGTATGTATAGTTTCATTATCTGTTCAATGTTTGTAATAAAAAATCTATTAAAAAAAATCATATTCATATGCTGCATAATAGATAATTTTTCTTAATAATTCTTATGATATAGATATTCTCTTTTAAAGTCACTATCAATAAAGGATAGCAAAATTATATCATTCCTTGTATAACTAAAATTATTAAAATATTTCACGATATTACATCAAAATATCTCTTGTAATAGGTCATCATTCTAAGAGTTGCTTAAACTCATTTTTTATTCATGAAATGTTTTTTGTTAAATTACTGGAATCTGTTTTAATATTTATGATTTTAAATAAGTAAATTATAGTTAGCTAATTGGTTTGGAATTGCTGGCAAAATTTTTACTTATATGTTTATATAATATGTATACATGAACATGCCTTAATCTTGGTTCACAAAGCCAAACCCTGAAACAGCCACAACTGTTTTCAGTTTTATTACTCAAAGTGTACTAAACCTTCCCATAAGTAATTTGTGCTGTGTGTAATTATTCATACAATTTGTAAATTCCAGATTTAAAACTTTTAATGATAAGAAATAACATGACTTGAAAAAAAAAAAAAGATGTAAGAAACTTTATTTGATAATTTTCCTTTTTTCTCTGCCATGCAGAGTAAAAATATTGTGAATTGAAAAAAAATAAAAAAAAAAAAATATATATGTATGTACAGAGTGAAAATACTTTAATACTAAAAGAAAAATTCATCTTGTAACTTTTTTTCACTGACTGATCATCTATTAAGTTTTTGGGGTTTTTTTGTCAGGAATTTTTCAAGATGCATAAAGTTGTGAAAGTTACTTATACTGATACTTTATAAACCATGTGAACTTATTACACTGTTGAACTGCTGTGTTTATTTGTATAATTCTGTTAATCTGTTCTTTCTTTTAACAGTTTGCCTTGTCTGATTTGAAAACCAATTCCAAAATTGTTCCACTATTACCATACTTTGTTAATTTTGTGTCAAATGGAGTGAGTACATTTCTTATCATTGTTGTCTCTGTTATTCATGTAACATTATAATTTTATAGAATAAAAAAACATGCAAGCTGTGAGAATAGTAATAGAAAAGTAAAACTACTTCAAGATTTTTTTAGCAAAAAAAAATCATTTGTAAAAGAAAACTACTAAATATTTTGTTTTTCTACAGAACAATAAAGATTAATGGATTTTTTGAAATAGTTCTCTTTTTTTTAGTCATATCTATTTTCAATCACAAAACTAAAAAAAAAGTCACCTTTGAATGTGTACCTTCTTTGCTTTGAAATTTAATGACTTTGTGCCAAGTATCTTATATAAAAACAAATTATATTTTATAGGCATTTAAACCCCAACCCCCATCACACACACAAACACCTCTACCTGTGGACATCTAACAGGACTAAGAACAAAACCAAAGGGTTGAGGAAATCAGCTAAATCTAATGGCCACTGGAGAAAAGTAAACCTCTTTAAATAAATCACAACTTGGCAGCAAGGGTTGTACATATCTGAAGCATAAATCAACAAACTCATCTGTAGTGATTTGATGTGGTCCCATATTTTCATATCTCATCAAATCTTGTATAAGGTCATGACAAAGGAAATACACACTAAAACTTAACAGATAAGAGAGACTTTAAGAAAAATCTCTTTAATTAACTATATCATTTATTCATAATAATATGTACACACAAAGCTTACATAACCCTCTCGTCTTGGCCAAAAAGTAGTGCTTCAGTAATCCCTCCCTAGGTATTTAATGATTTTAGCAACAGAATTCCCAAATTGATGGAATAAGCTATTTATAGTGGACTTAGAATAACCTCTGCTAATGAAGGAAAGACTGTCAAAAGACCAGATGAAATAGAGCTCTTAAGTTTAAGCAGATAATTTTAAAAAATAATTTCATTTTAGAATAAGTTAAACAATAATGAACCCTATTTAATAGATGAATATTTAAAAAGAAACAACTTCCATAACTGAAGATATTAAAAAAAAAAATTCATCTTGGCCTACTTGTTTTATGCATATAACCAGTACATCATTGACATTATACTATTTTTATTTATGTAAATTCATGCAAATAATTCCTGTAGTGCCTTTATGTGATGGCAAGTATCCCCCCCTATTTATAATGATTGCTTCTGTGAATGTTAAAATAATTACTTATGCCATCTTCATTTTGTTGCTCTCTTCCCACCCTCTCCATTAATGACTAAAACTTCTATGTATTAAGCTGGTTTATTATAGAAGAAAACAATAAAGTTGAAAGAGAAGACTAATGAATTTGATAAAAGAAAATATATTAGTCAACTGATAGATAAAATAATAGGAGCCAGAAATGATAAAAGCAAAAACACCCTAAAATTGAGCATTATTAAATGACTCTCACCAATAAAAAATAATAAACTTTAGTAATTTTGTAGATTTGGTCAACAATTACACTGATAATGTAAAATCAATATACATCATTGAGTCTAAAGGGTATTGTGCTCCTCTTTATCAACTTTGAAGGTGGAGCTTAACTCCATCTGCATCATCATCATTATAACAATAATGATATAAAAATAGATTGTTAAAAATGCTATTGCTCTTTACAGAATATTTTTCATGTTTTTATTACCCCTTTAAAAAAAAATTTTCTTTAATTTTCAGGTAAAAACAGTCAGCCACGATATTTCACAATTGACAAGGTTACTGCACACTGTCAAAGCCTTGACAAACAACTCCAATCTCTACTTGGAACCAGAGCCATATGTAAGTTCTACTTTATTTAAAGTCAGTTTTATATTGCTTTAATACAATTTTTCATTCCTTAACATTTCTTTCAAATGAAATTGAAAATTTATGAAATGGAGATATTTTTTTTTTTTTTTTTTTATTTAGTTGCAATGATCCAAAAAATTGACTTTCATCATCAATTTTTATCTAGTATTGTTTAAAATTTTTTTACATAGTTGCAATAAAAATCAACTAAAATTAAGATGAAAAAATATTAATCATAATTAATAATGGTTGATAATGCTTCAATTCAAGTTGATTTTAACTTTCATTTTTTAGTATTTGTTAATAATGCAGATTTTGAACAGTTTCCAATTTACCTTAACTGAAGTTGTGTTTATTCAATACTGTTTCTGATCTATGGAAATGGTTTGTTGTTCCTGAAAACTGTGATAGCAATTTGAATTATTTGAGTTTGAGATGTGCAAATAAAATTGCTTTTAAGATGTAAGAAATGATCCAAAAAGGCAAAGATTAGCAGATTCTCTATTAGATTGATAGATCTTTACATAATACCATCTATGTTTTTAGAGTTATCATTAGAAATTGCTATATAAGACTATTTATATAAAACTACTTATACTTTTTGATAAATAGAATTAAATTTCTCAACACTGGTTTTGATTATCATTTTTTTTTCCTTGTGAGGAATTTACGATTTGAATAGTTGGATGGCTTAATATTTCTATGGTTAAAATTGTCTTTTGGAATACCATTCATTCAATTCAAAAACTATAGTAAAACAAATTAAGGATATTCACTGCTCAGCGTTGGAAGGTAGAAACTGAGTTTAATGTGATCATTACTATAAAATATTTATATTTAAATGAAACTATGTAATGGACAAGACGGTAATACAGAGCCTACCACAAGACACAAATGCATTATGTGGCAATAAGCATTGAACAAAGATAGAAGAAACTGTACAAATTTTCCTAAAAAATATCGATTTTGTTTTGTCAATCATTTTTTTCTTATAAAAATTTGATTTGATATTTTTTTTATATCTGTGTAAAAATAACAAGCTTGACTTGTCTATAAATGCAGGCTTTATTTAAAAGGATACATTTAAAAGAATTTAAAAAAAAAATATCTGTTTTAAATTTTGTTTCAGCTGGGTCTTTTAGTGCAAAGTGTCATGTACTGTGGCCTTGAACCTCTGGCAGCATCCATTAATCCGCTCAATGATCATTGGGTACTGAGGGATTATGCTGCTCGTCTTTTGGGACACATTGTCAAGTAGGTAGACTTTTGAAATGTTTTTACTTTTTATCTTATTACATATAGTTAATTTTTATTGATTTGGTTTTTATTTTTAAACTTATTGACAGAAAAATGCTGGTTATTAAAAGAATAAATTTTCTAACCTAAACTGAATTCGCTTTCAATATAGACAAAAGTATAAAGATACTGATATCTCAATATTTTGGTGATTATTCTTATCAATTCTCATTGTATGATTTTATACTATATCCTCTTTCAATAAAATTTTAAAAAGATAAACCAAATACAGGGATTTGATTCAAAGAGAATTTCTATCAGTAGACTTAAAAGGAAGCACTCGTGGCATAAGTTATCTCATAGGAAGTGGACAAGGCAGGCCTAGTTCCATTCCTGAACAAGGCTTTTTGTATTTCATATAGTGCTAATATCCTTGAGAAAGATATGAACTCCAGTAGAGCAGACTGGGTTCTTTAATCTTAATATGGTAATTGAACTAAAAGGAAAACTGAATTCAAACCTGTTGTAGACTTGGAGAGGGATGGACACTGCTATACTTATTCTTGCCCAAGACATGTTACATGAGTAGCATTGTAAGAAATATTTTTTAGTATTAAAAATATACAAACTGGAAATGAATTTCATGAAAAATGTGTAATTCTGTAACTTTATGCACATATCACTTTGAGTGGCACTTGAGAATTAAACTAAAAAAATATGAATTAGATTTTTAAAAATTAAAATATGATGTAATACACTGAAACATAACCACTTTTTTGAATTCTTACAGTCACTGTTTGTTCCTATGTTAGGTAAATATGTTCAAATAGCAGAGTTTACATAATAGTCATTCATAATACTTCATTGCCCTTGGATTTTTTTTCAAGATCAAATGTCAGACATGCCAGAATGATATCAGATTTTGCTGATGTCTTCATATATATTGATGTTGATGAGTTTGAATATTTGGAACTTCTAGTAAGTACTGTGAATTAGGTTGAAGAAATGTATCCTATTTTTCTAACAGCGAATAAAAGTGGTTTTTTACATCCAGATATGTTAATGGGCACAGTTATGCCTCTTTGATCAGATACAAAGGTTAGGAAGGTTTGTTTCTGAGTATATAGCAAATTTGCAGACTGGCTGAGCAGCAATTTCAAACTGTAAACTTTCTTCAAGGTAGATTCAGCCAATTGATTCTGACAAGATTTGAGTGAACCATAAAAACTTCTATTTAAATTAAGTATTTAGAAAAAGGTAATAAAATTATTGAATCCAAGGGAAATCATATCCAGTCTTCAATATCTCATCTCATTTTTTCTTTTCTTCTGTCACTAATTTTGGCATTTTTATTTATTTTAAAAAATTTTTCTAACCTATCACTTATTCTTTTCAGGCTTGATATCTTTATTTTCTTAAAACTTTTATTTGATATCTATATCTCCAAGAAAATTCTAATAATCAAACTTTTTCATTTACCTTAAAGTTAAAAAAAAAAACTTTTTATTTTACTTAGAATTTCAGTACTTGCCTTACATTAATACAGAATATAAAGAAAATATGTAAAAAATGTCACTCCATGCTCTGGCCTAACTAATTTTTTCTCCATCTACTGGCTTTGGTTTATAGCTCTCTCCCTCTCCCGTCAGAGTCCATATCAGTGCACCTATCCATTAGTGCATAGTGCTTGCCTGAAATGGGTTACACTTTCAACCTGTAATTAACTGCCTTATTAGCTTTACTACAAGCTTGTAAAATCTGACCAGACTAGTTTTTCTTTTTTGCCAGAATATTTTTTATTAAATTGTCTATCAGTTGAACTAACAGAAATTGAAAATGAATGACTTTTTGTTTTTTTCCAGAAAGTGGAGTGTACACAACAGTGCTTTGATGCAAAACACCTTGAAGAGTTTGAAAGAAGTTATTTGTGATCTTTCTAGGCCATTCTGTTCTCATTATGGCGCTGTCATGGGATTATTAGCTTTAGGTACAAAGGTAAGGAATAATGTATTTATTTTCTCTAAAAACAAAAGAAAGAATTTCCATTCTCTGTCAAACTTTGTAAAATTCATTGTAACTAATTGGTATAAATGCTTTTGCTATTTCAAGAGAAAACTCATATAGAAACATTAAAAACAAAAAGAGAAAAAAGTAGCCTTCATCATTTAATTTAAATTATTCTTAAGTGGAAATTGATTCAACTTCAAATTTATTTAATTCTTTTGTAATTCTTTCTTTAATTACTGTACAGGCCATTGAAGATGTTCTTCTGCCTCAACTTCAAGTCTATATGCCTCACCTTAACAATTTAATGGAGGATACATCATTAACCAATGCTTTGTTGAAAACAGATGCTAATAAAGTATATGGTGCAATACTGGTGAGTCAGCATTTCAATATTACTTAACACCCTCTTTGTGAAACTAAAATAATTTATGCTTATCTCTGTTGTTTTTTGTGATCTGATATGCAACTTGTGTATGTATAGAGACACACAGATGAAAAAACACATGGTCTTCTGAGGAAGACTTTTGTAGAAATATTTGCCAATGTTAACCATTTCAGTTTTTAAAACTTCATCAAGGTATATAAGTTATTAAATGAAATGAAAAAGATGGAAAATTTTAAAACATTCTATTTCCATTGGTAGCATTCAATTTCAAATTTGTTTGATGTAATTACCAATCTAAAATTTATTTAAAATAAAAATCCATATCACATCAGCCTATCTATCTGTCTATATATGTTAATATTTATATTTAATTCATATCTACCTATTATCATTCCATAATATATCTGTCTTTATCACTGTTAACCTTCTTTCTATCTCTCTGTTTATCTAGCTTTCTAAATATATATAAATGATGAAGCCAAATTATTTTAAATAAGGGATTTTGTAACTTTTCAGCACCAATCTGACAAAATAAGGATTCAAATTGAAAAAGAAAAATGGGTTTCTGTTTAATAGTATTGTGGTTTGAGATGATACTAGATTCAACAATTTCCCAGTGTTCTTTATTATGTATGTAAACTAACATCTTGGATTCTTTAAAGTTGTGATTATTTTTGAAATTGTTTGAGCAAACTGTTATGCATATATATTTATGAAGATAGATTGATATAGTTGAATTAAACAGATAGAGATAGAAGATTAACACTGATAAGGATGGGTAGATACACTGATGTGATATGGATATTTTTTCTTTATAAATTTTGGAATAATTACATCAAATTTGAAACAGAACACTACCAATGGAAATAGAATGTTTTAAAATTTTCTCATCATTTTTTTCATTTCTTTTAATAACTTATATGCCTTGATGAAGGTCTAAAAACCAAAATGTTTACCATTGGCAAATATTTCTACAAATAAAATCATCTAAATATCTTGTTTTTTCACCTGTACATTTTCATACAGTCAGATTCATTTCCAGGTGTGTGTATGTATATATATATATATATATATATATACACACACACACATAATACATATATTCACAATGATGGTATATCAAACAGCATACTTCAAGCTTGAACAGAGGTCTATCATTAAATTTTTGGTAGCTAAGAAGTGCAAACCATATGAAATTTACAGAAGGATGTCTGATGTGTATGAAAAAGCGTGTTTCAGTCAAAGAAATGCTTACAAATGGGATAAACAGGCGTTTGCTATTACAAACTTGAGTTGAAATGACACTCTGTGGACTAGCGACACACTGACTTTCCAGTAAAAGGAAAGTTTCAGGTGCAGCGATCAATGAAGAAGGTCATGTTGACAATTTTCTGGATCATAAAAGGATCTGATATCATTGAAAAAGAAGTAACTATAAACAACTCCTAAGATAAATTTCACCTTATTGAATGACCCTCAAATATATGCTCTGTGTGTGTGTGTGTGTGTGTGTGTGTATAATCTTATTGATGCTTTGTCTTTTATTGTGTCCTACCAATTAGTTTGTCAATCTGAACAGTTTTCTGTAAAACAAATTATTTTTATATATAGATATATAATAGATTTTTTTTTTAATTTAATTTCTTCACTTATTTTCTTGTCTAATTTTTTTTTTCTTTTCATTCTCAGTTGGCAGCAGAATATGTGATGAAAAATCTTCTTCAGCCTGTTAATTTACAGAAGCCCAATCCAAATAGCTGCCCGAAACCCATCTTATTACCAGATCCATCATTCCAGTTGGTTAAAGTTGAACCTGGAGCCAGTTTCAATTTTGCACAAATGACCAACATAAAACCTGAAATCATATTTCGACCAAGGACAGCCAAAGATATTTACTCTGAACTTTATGACTATTTTGGTGATATGTTGTCAAGTAAGCTTCCTATTTTGGAATTGCAACATATTTACAGAGCAAAGAAACCTGAAAAATTAGTGAAACTATATGAAACTAACCTGTCAGGGGAACATTTATGGCATTCAATGCAACAGCGTTTTGTGGCTGAAATTCGGAAAGAACATGAAGAACAAGAAAGGTTGGAGGAAGAACGACGTGAACGTGAGAGGCTCGAACATGAACAACGTGAACGTGAGCGTTTAGAGAGGGAACAACAGCAGAAGAAAGCTCAAGCAGAAAGTATGGCAAAACAAGAAAAAAGATACCACCGGCAACATCCAGAGAAGTTCTGGCAACCAGTGCCAACAGAAGACGAAGTTGAAGACAGTGACAATGCAAATGAGGGGGACAATAGATCCAGTTCAGATAGCTCAAATTCTGAGGAGGATACAGATGATGAGTCAGATGATGATACAGACTCTGTTAAAGAGACATTGGCTGTGGCCAGGACAGTGACAAATCCTGACGCAGGTATTAAGCTGGTGATCACAAAGATCCCACAGAAGGTGCATATGCATAAGAGTGACAAGGATTCTAAAGGAAAAAGTGAAAGTTCACAAAGGACAGAACGACATAAAGAATCTAAACTAAGTAAGAAAAAGAAACAAAGTCAAAGAAGCAATAGTAACAAATATAACAGTCGTATGTATTGTAAAGAAGAAAGCAGTTCAAATGGAAGAAAGTTGACTATCAGACTGAGATGCTCAGAAAATCCTCCAAACCCCAAAACTAACAGCAGATGAATTTTAATAAAAATACAAACAAAATGGGGGAAAAAAGCAATCAAGATTTGTAAAGAACTCTTTTTATGAATATATATATATATATATATATATATATATATATATATATATATATACACACACACACAGACTTGAGAATATATATCTATATAAAAATTGTACTTTGGAATATATTAGTTTTGTTATTGTTGGTGTCTTTAGGAAGTCTTCATAATTGGAAAAAGAAAAGCCCAAAAGGGCATGTTTATTTATTTCAGGAAAAAAATATGGTGTGTATCCCTCTCCCTATTTGTTTGTCTCTTGAATCTCAGTGCCTTTTCTGATTTTTTTTTTTTGTCTTTTCCTTTTCAATTGATTAAAGGAAATATTTCCTTTCTAGTTAAATCTGGCAGCATGTTCATTCATAAGATTATTTTGTTATTTTCAACATGGGCAATTTTTCTGCTAACCATCCTCTTTTATGAAATTAATAACCAAGAAAACTTTATTTTCTCATCATATTTTTTACTACTCTAAAATGTTCTTTTTTTTTTTTCTGTTCAGTTGTTTCTTTTTTTTTTTTCACCTTGAAATTTTTTTCTTAAATAACACAATTCCTAAGTGTTGGTATACATATAAAAATTGACCAAAAATTAACCTTCATATTAGAAAATAAATTGAATTTATATATACTATCATCATAAGATCAACTAAAGAAAAATGATGTTATTTTAGTTTTACACTAGGAGTCATACAAACTGAAAATTGTTGAAGGGAAGGATATAGGTGAATTTGTAGGTGATCAATAACATGAGTGATGAGTAATTTTAATATTTCAATGTTTATTTACATCATTGGTAAAACATAAAAGGAATTGATTTTCTCTACCAAAAATCAAATCAATAAAAAAAAACAAATGTTAGACAAAGAAAACTGTTTCAATTGTAATGCGTTTTCCATACTTTAAAAAGGATAATATTTATCCATTTTACATCTTTAAATTTTTCGCTTTAAAAGAAATATTTCAAGAAAGTCAACGATAGTTCATGCCTTCATCAACTTTTATGAATGAAAAATTTATTGAAAATAACTTTCAAGCCATTACTAAAATATTGAAATGTGCCTAATAAATAAGATGAAATTGTTAAATAAAAGGAAAGAGGGAATTTGTTTCTATTAAATGATCTTAACTATAGCAACAATTTATTCTTTGAAATCCAATAAAGACAAATTACTTATAACCTACCATAGAACTATTTTCCAGATAGATAGCTGACAATCATTACAAAAAAAGCTTTTGTATTTATTAAGTCTTTGTTTTTGCTCATTCTGGATAGATTAAAAATTAATTTACATGTCTTAGATGTTTGATTTTTTAAATTTTTTTCTTCCTGGAACCATTAGTTAGTAATAAAAAAAAAATGCTATTTTCTTCAAAATAACATTTGTTTTCTATGTAAGATATTTTTAAGTCACTCATTTATAGACAGACATTGAATTATTTTTATTTACTAGAATTAGGAAAATAACTTCAACAGTTGTGGTTCAACTTTGGTTTTTAAAACCCACATACTTTATCTTGAATTTTTTACCAAAAAAATACTTTCCTAATTAGCTTCAATGAAGCAAAGTTTGCAAAAAAAATTAAAATCAAATTAATGGTAGTTTTTTCTTTAAAACTTCTTTTATGTTTTTACTTGTGACCAGGGTTTGAAGATTCCATTGTGACTAATTGCAACTGTTGACATTTTGCCAAGGAAAATACAAGTTGTCTATGTAATCTGTAATATGAGTAAGAATTATTAAATAAATGTATCATAACTCATTTGCTCTGAACTTATATTAGTAGCACAGAAAAATCTAGCATGAACTAATGAAGAAAATATTTCTGGAAATGGAAAGAAAAAAAAATTGGTTAAAAATCGTTTTTCAATTTTTTAACATTTCATAAACCCTGTTACATATTGAAAAATCAGTGTAAGAAGAGATTGTCAGTTATCAAACATTCATACTAAAGTTCTGGAGATAATAGGACAATTATGTCTCATAAATTTGGTCCTAAATAATGCAGATATTTTTGTAAAATTTTTATAATTTGCAGTTTGGGAAATAATGTTTTAAGAATTTGTAAGTTTCTAATGTTACCAAAAGAGTATGAGACTGATTTCTATATCCATACTTTTTACTATTATAAAATACAGTTCATCACACTGTTTTGTTGCCATCACTCTTTGGAGTGGAAGGTTTACTATCCTAAAGTATCTAGACATTAAGCAAGTCTTTCAAAATTGCCTATTCATTATGTAATATCTTGTATTTGTCATAATTCATTTTGTACTCATTATTTTCCCTCTTAATTTATAATAAATTGTATAAATATCTTCATTTATATTTTACATTCAAGAAATGTCCCACTTAATCGGTTGTTTTTAAAAAAATTCACATGTTCACTTCTAAAATCTTTTTACAAAGATTCAGAAACTAAATTTTTACAGTAGAAGTTTGATTAATTTTGTGTCTGAAACATTTTAAAACTTGACGACACTTACTATTGTTTTATTTGGTACTGTTTAATAAAAAGGAAAAACTATTTTAAACATTTTTAAGAGAAAATCATTTTTTGAAACGAATTTTAGCATTGATCTTTCTTTGGCTTACTCTTCTTTTGGGATTTGAACCATTACTTTACTGTAAGATTTTTTCTTCCTACAATTGAGTGTTATCCTAGCTTCAGATTAATTCTTTCTTCTGAATACTCCTCCTCCTTTCAATTTGATTTTTTTTTTCTTTTTTGGCCAAATCAACATTCCTAAATGATTTAGAATATTCATAACTAACCAACCTAAAGTAATATTTATTTATTTAAGTTTATAAAAAAAAAATAAATAAATATAAGTTAGCAAGGGTGACTCAAAGGCTCTCTTTTCAATAGCTACTACACCATGGTGTAGGGGAGGACACTACTCCACTCCCTGGCTTGCTCCACTTTATCCTTACCTTATAAGGCTGAGTGCTAAGCAAGGCAGCATCAAGTACTATTTTTTTGAGTCTTTGGTATGACCCAACCTGGGATTGAACCCTGGTCTCCTGGACCATTGGCCTGGTTAAAATGGGTATAATTTATAGAGACCTTATATATGGCTGCTTTTCCAGAATTTATACAGTTAAATGCAAGAATGCAATGGATTGTTTTGTTTGTTTTTTTTCTTTTTTAAACCTAAGATGTAATTCAGTGTAAATAAGTGGGCATATAACTAAAATCAACAAAAACCCAGTGTTGCTAAAGCTTTATTCTCAAGGTTGTGACAATACATACACACAATGTATTATAATTCTTTATCAAATCCCTTTTCATTTTAAAATTGATTAGATATTTAGAGTCTAAAAGATCATTGTTTTAGTTTTCTGTTTAAGGAACGTGATATAATCTAATTCAACAAGTCTCAAGATAAGTATCTAAAAAAAAAAAAAAAAAATTATTTAAAAAACTTCTTAAATAAGGTAACTACATTTTGAGTTCTGGTCATATTTTGGAAATGTATGAATACAATCACCTGACATGTAATTAAAAAAATGAAATTTAAAGATACTGTTGCTTGTGTTTCCAAAACATCTCTCCAACATTCAAATGTCTTAACTTTTGGCAAAACAGGATTGACAGATATAGGAAGCAATATTTTGTTCCCAACCCCGCTCCAAATTTTTTTTACTTAAAGTGGGTTTTTTTTTAAAAAAAATACAAATATAAGTTGTTTTTTTTTCCCCCCTCAATGTACAAGTGTATTTTCTTTGATGTCAAAAGAAAAAAATTTAGGTTTGAAACTTTACGGTATGTTTCTAATGAATGGAATGGCAATTTTGAAGGCTGCTGAAATCTAACAAAGAAAATTTTCAAAAAGCTTAGTTAAGTATCACTGACACTTTTTAAAAAATGTGTAAGTCATAAAAAAAAAAAAAAATCAATCTTGGTTGTTACTTGCAATAACACCCAAATTTTAATTATTCAAACAAAAATGAGAACAAGCACAATTTTCCCCAAAATATTGCAAATTGTTTATCTAATGCATTCTTGCAAAATTTTTTAAATACAGGTCATAATTTTATCAACTAAGTTAGAAATTAATATTAATTCAGTCTTTAACCCCACCCACCCAAATAGGTAAAATATTAAGTTTAATCTTCTGATAAACTTCAATATATATATATATATATATATATATATACACACACACAAATGAATTGATTTAGAATTACTTGAATAAGTATAAATCTTGTTTCTACAAGGATATTATATAGTTTTGGAGATTTTCAACTTAAAGAACAGGAATTTCTTACAATGAACCAAACACTGCGTGCATTTTAGTACACTATGTAAGGTTGTTAGTTGTAAGAATAGGAAGATGGATTTGTCTTTTTAAATTCTATTTTGAGCAGTTAGTGCTTGATGTTGATTGAAACATCAATTCTAAAAAGGTTTATTATAAGTTATCTTCATAGGAAATAATCTCAATGAGCTAAATTCAAATCCTGGACAAGGCTGTTTGTATTTCACTTCATACTATAATTCCCTTTAGGAAAGCCAGGAATGTACATCTTCAACTATGGTTAAGTAGTAGGGCAGGCTAGGCTCATCCTTTAAAAAATCTTAATTAAAACCAGCTGTGCCTTGTGTTGAAGTGGTTGGATAAATTAATGATTGTTCATCTTAAAACATTCTTGTATCAGAACAGAACAAGTCAGATAAAAGGAATGTAGTTTGTTTTTATAGGAGATTGATAATCTGATTAAGTTTTATTTTATAGGAAATATAGTAATCAGTTCAAATTTTCTTGTGCTTAAACATATTTTCTTTCTTTTTTTTTTTTAACTATCAGTTTGTGTTTAGGGTATTACACTATTTTAATGGTAATTTCATTTAAACAGTTGTAGAAACTTTATGAAACATTTTTTTATTTTTTTAAAATGGGAAGTTTATAAAGCATTGTCAAATAGTTTGCAATTAGTTGTGGATAAAAAAAAACTCCGATATTTTTAAATCTGCTTTTCAAATATAAATTAATTTTAAAATCTGCTTAAGAGTCGCTGATAGATAGATGTACAATAACTTATTTTCATTGCATAGATTTGAGTGGAATGTAACATTAAAACTCAATGGTAATATAACAGTTTCCACAAGAAGAATCATAAATGAGGTTTTTTTTTTTTTTCTTTCTTTTTTATTGATTCTGAATTCAACCCTGTACAATGGATAAACTTTTTGAAAAAATTGAATGGAAGAAAATTATTAATATAAAAGGAAAAAATCTAAAAGGTAGAATTTTATTTTATTAACTGAGGTTTTGTGTTTAAGAGTTTCTAGATAATGATAATAGTTCATAAAAAATCCAATAATATAAGTAAAAAAAAGATCCTGAAATAAATACTTACAAAAAAAATCAATGTGTGTAAAGAAATTTTTAAAATTCAATGGAAGGAAGTAGGGAGTAAAAAAAAAAAAAAAACCCTCAGAATAAAAGAAAAAAAATTATATAAACGGAGAAAAAAAATCTAAATAACTTTTTTTTTCTCTTTAGAATTACTAACAACATATCCAGTTTTGTTTCTTGCAATCCATAGAAAAGATTTGATTTCAAAAGATTTTCTACCTTCCTCCCTTCCATTTATTCTTATGAAAGACCAATGTGGAGTTGCAGTGTAGTAACTGTTGGGATTTAATTCTTGCCATGTTAAAAAGTCCTTTTAGCAAGAGATGAATTTCACTCAATCCTGAAACTTCTTGCTCTTCCATTTGTGTGATTCCTTTTTTGCTTTCAGATTTACAATCCAAATATTAATATTCTCTTCTCAGATTGATTTTATTTTCATTTTTGCTAATTTTTCTCTGACAATTTTCCTTTGTCAAAATTGCCTTGAAAAAGTATAAAGAAAGACAAAAACTTGTAAAGTTGTTTGGTATGAGAACATATAAAAGCAAGGAATGTTAGAAAGAGAGGAAGAAAAAGAGGAGAGTGTTAGAAGAAAGAAAGGAAAAAAAAAAAAAAGTATGTTCCATATGTCAGTGAGGAAAAGGAAAGAGTGGTATCATCACTGACATTGATTGAAAACAATACATAAAATGTTGTCCTGTGCAAGGGCAAGCTTTGCTGGTTTTATATTCAAATGATGATAGACATACATATGTATGCATATCAATAAAAGTTTCTGATGATAAGTTTCCTCCTTGTTTTCAGTTCGGTTTGTTTTTACTATTAAATTGCCAACTGACAAGGAAGGAAGGATTGTAGTGGAGGAAGAGGAATAAGAAATATACGAGTAAGAACAAGTCCCACCATCTGAAAAAGAAAAAAATTATTTAGAACTATATATTCATATGATACAAACTGTTCTTTTTACAATTTATTTGTTACTATAACTGTAAAATATGACAAATTTAAAATACATATGAATATTAAAAAGAACTTATAAAAAAACTTAAATATATCTATATTTATATACATGAAATTAAACAGATATAAGTTGGTTGACAGTATGTGAGGGCAACCGAAAGGCTCCCTTTTCAATAGCTAGTGTAGTAGCTATTGAGAAGGGAGCCTTCAGGTTGCCCTCAAGGTGCATGGAAGGGTGGTAATAGTTTCCGTGAAATGTTCCACTTACCCTTGATCCATACTTTATAACGCTGAGTGTTAAGCAAGGAGGCATCAAGTACCATTTTTGAGTCTTTGGTCTGACTCTACATGGGACTGAAACCCAGTCTCCCAGACCATTGGTGAACACTCTAACCATTATGCAAATTGGCTGGTATTGACCTATGCCAATGGCCCAGAATTGAATCATACCAAAGACTCAAAAATCGTACTTGATGCCTCCTTGCTTAACTCAGTATTATAAAGTGTGGAACAATCTAGGGAAAGGAGTAGCACCCTCCCCTACACCTCAGTGTAGTAGCCAATGAAAAGGGAGCCTTCAGGTTGCTCTCAACTATAGTTGCCAACTTTACTTTTTATATATAATCTCCTAAACAAATCTTACCTTTAAATTCGACTAATGATCACAGATATAGTAAAGTGTTTGATTCTTAAAAGATTAATAGTTGAACTACTACTTTTACAGAGGCGCAGTGTTGTTCAGAAAATTTGTAGTGCCAATCTTCTGTTATTAGCTCATCCCAAAAGCATAGCTTCACTACAATAATTCATTTGCTTGGTTAATGGTCATCATTGATACTGATGGAAAAACATGTTTACTTCTGTTACACATTTGTGGGTATAGTGTGTACGTCATTAGGTTTCAAATATTTAGTCCTAGATAACAGATAAATTTCTGACATGAGGACTTATATACAGATTTATTTAAACTGGTGCTCTTGGTTATTCTTACAATGTTTTGAATGTTCTTAGATTGCTTATTATATTCAGAAATGTTCTAAGAATTTTGAATTCAACTGTTTGTTTCATGATTGTTCTCATTGTAATGTTTGTGCAAGGATATATTATTAGTTAATTATTCATCCAATCATTTGAATAAAGAGTTTGGTTCAAAATTACAAGAATGTTATTAAATTGGATGACAGACATCAGAAGAGGACAACCAAGATGAGAACACTAGTTCAAATAGATAAAGGGAAAAATTAAATATTTTGTAAATATCTTGTTAAATTCAATTATTATTAGAAAAAGTTCAAAACAATTTTTATGTAAAGCAAAGAATGTTTTAAAATATAAAATTTGTTCTGTTATAAAAAATGATTTCTAATATTTGTGTTTCTCCTAAATACTGAAGCTGAGTTTCATTCAAATTAATTTTCCTGATAAAAAAAATGAAGTAATTTTAAAACAGAAGCAACCATCAGATATTATGATTGAAAACAACAAAAAGATATGAAATGCAATTTACCATTTAGGACTTAACATTGTAGCCTTGTTGTACATGGGCTAACATATCATCAAGTTCTTTTTCATACTCTGCAGGTGAAGTAACAGTGTCTGAAAAAAATTTTACACCAATAATTTATATAGTTTTCATTCATTAAAAATTCTAATCATGAGAGTCATTCAATAAATAAAAGGAAATTTTTTTAAAAACCTTTTTTTTTCCATAAATGTTCTCTTTATTGTTAGGAATTGGTTTATAGCAAAAATTATTTTAATCTTGTAAAAATATTTGTCTTGAGGCTATTCAAAATGGCAGCAAATCAAACGGAGTGCTTCATGATTAAACAAAGGTCTGTCATTAAATTTTTGGTGGCTGAGAGGTACAAACCATGTGAAATTTACAGAAGAATGTGTGATGCATATAGAGAAGCATGTTTTAGTCAAAAAATGTTTACAAGTGGGCTAAACATAGGATTTCTACTGCAAACCTGAGTTGAAAAGACAGTCCATGAAGTGGAAACAAACTGACTCTCCAATAAAGAAAAAGTACAAGGTGTGGTGGTCAGTAAAGAAGGTTATGCTGACAGTATTCTGGGACATAAAAGAACTCATCATTATTGATTTTCTTGAAAATGGTCCAACTGTAAATAGTGTTTCCTCTGGCCAACTCCTTAGAAAAAATTCACCTTGTTTATTGAATGACCCTTGTATCTTTTTATCACATACAAGCACTAACCAGTATTATCAGCATTCAAATTTTGCCTATATATCTGTATATTGCACTTGTAAAACCTAATTTCTTTAAATCTAACTTTTCATTAAAAATTAAAATCTAAACTATGTAAATTTAAGCAAATTTAAACTTTACATTTCAAAATCAGTTTGCTTCCCTTTAGTTAAATTTCAAATTGAGAAAAAGATTTTATGAAATGATTTGATGAGAGAAAGAGAATTGAATTCACACCTAGAATCACTTTTTACTCAGATCCATAATACAAACATAGATTTTTAGTTTCAATAAACTAATTTCATTTTCCTGTGAGTAAAATCTGCAAAGAGAAAATTATTGCTGTATTTATTCTTGAAATATAGAAATCAAATATTTTTTGACTAAATGAACAAGAAACTTAAAATGTATTTTCCTATAGAAAGTAATGTTTTCCTATTTAGTGATACTTATCTACTTTGCAATAAAATATATACGTGGTGCATTCAATAAGTTTTCAGACCTTTTTTTGCACAGACATTTAAAATTGTCGTAGACTCTTGAAAATTCAGTATGTTATTGCTATACATCTTATGAGATAATTGACCAATTTTTATGATTTTAGGTTCAAATCAACAGCTACAGCAGCAATTGGAATACACCCTACTAAAGCCTGATTATCACAGCTGGTCAATTTCAAAAATGCAATCTGGATGTGAGGACACTTTAGAAGAACGATATGCAATAAAATTCGGTTTTAAACTTGGAAAAAATGCCACAGAAACCTATGGAATGCTTCAGACTGCTTTTTGACCATCTTGCATGAATCAAGCATCAGTTTTTGAGTGGCATAAGAGATTCAAGGAAGGCAGGGAGTCTGTGAGGGATGATGAGAGGTGTGGGAGAAGTAAGGAAGTCAATAGACCAGAGTTGATTGGCCAAAGGGTTAGGCTTAGGGTTACTATGTTGAGGTTTTAAGGGAGTTCAGGAAGAGATTCCATCGGAAGAGGCCAGCACTCTTCCAATTGGGTCAGTGGCATTTCTACCAGGACAATGCACCAGTCTACAACTCCATCCTTGTCACAGACTATTTGACCAAGATGGGCATCAAGACAGTTCGTCACCCTCCCTATAGTCCAGACCTTGCTCCCTGTGACTTTTGGTTATTTCCTAAGCTCAGAGGCTGTCATTATGAGACAATTGAGGAGATGAAAGAGGCTGTGACGAAGATCATTGACACACTCACACAAGAGGACCTCCATGGGGCCTTCCAGAAGTTGTTGGAACGGTATAACAAGTGCATTGCATCCGGAGGAGATTACTTTGAAAGGGACTAGAGTTTCATGTGTGTACTATCAATAAAAGTGGCCATACGAAAAAAAGTCTGGAAACTTATTTAATAATCCTCGTATTTTACTCCTTAATTGCTTTTTATCATCTAGAGATTGTATGAATTTATCTTGTAAAGACAATTTCTATTATCATCATCAAGATTCATCTCTTGCTACTTACAAAGTCAAGTGCATCCAAATAAACTCACCTGTCTGAATGGTTTTGAAGGTGTGTGGTAAGATTTCTGATTTGCAGTTGGGTTCCAATTCCAGACTATCCAGCACATTAGCCAGTTCCTGGGTCATTCCGTTTAAGCTGAGATTGGTATGGAACTCTGGTCTGCATTTTTCACCTAGTTTGTCCAATAGACTGTCTGGAATTGTCTGTAGAAGACAACAGCCATTGTCATTCTTGGTTAGCTTAGAAGCAGAAGATATTTCTTTATCTGTCAAAGCAAATTCTTGACCAGTCTTGGTAAAATCTAAAAAAGAGGATCAAATATGAATTCAAATTCTTTTAAGCACTCAAAATATATGAGATGCAATATTGTGATTGAGGACAGACTTCATGAAATAGGGAAAAAATTCATTGACCATTAGAAAGATGTTAGTAAAAGTCTGAGAAAACTGTGAGTCTGGATTTGGTAAAAATTTCTGTTTACAAATAGCTGATTTAATTCATAAAGCTATTGATTATTGAGTCTAATCAATAATCAAAACTTTATAACATTACATCTACATGAGAAATAGCAAAATATAAATCACTATTTAAAAAGATAACAATACATCTCTTCTCCTCTAGCTCTGGAGAAATAGTAGGGAAGACTGTGCTCTTTAACCTTGTTATGGCAACCAATCTTGGAGAAAAACTGATTTTAAACCAGCTGTACTCAATTTAAAAATTGACCTTTGTCTCATACTGCCTGTCATGGAAGAGTTGGGTAAATATAAACAATATGGACATAAATAGAAAGCTTATTTAAGCAGATTGAATGTGAAGAAATGAAGCAAATTATTTAAAAGTATTTCATCTTAAGTTTTAAGAGCAAAAGAGAAGTTTTTTTTAAAAAATATTTCTTTAATATCTGCATGTTTTTATATTAATTTGCACTTTACATATTTCCAATTTGGTTTTATTATCATCAAAAATTTTTCTTTGATGCAAATTTGATTTATCTCTCAAAAAAAAACAAAAACAAAAAAAAACTGAAAAAAGTTTATAACAGAAATTTAAAACACATTTTTTTTAAAATCTCAAATTTCATTCAAAACTTTAATTATTCAAAAAATGTTTGAACTTATGATTACCAAAGAGGATATGAATTATTAAATATACAATACAGGACCTTTGGTGACTTAAAACTATTGTAAATTTCTAATGATTGGTTATTTGTAAGTGGATATTGTGCATTGCATCTTTTACAGAAGAAACACTGGCCCTGTTCGTGTCATTTCCATACCTAATCATTATGTTTTGTAGTAGGGGTTCTGAATGAGAGGGGAAGATGCTAGACCACCTCTAAAAATGACCATGCAAATGTGTTTGCCACCACACATAAACCAATCAAGATAAAGTGTTTTAAAACAAAAATGCCTATGATGAAAATTTATAACATGATATTCATTTCAAGAACTTATGGTACATTATTAGTATTTCCTTCAGCAACTGGATGTATTTGGCACTATTCATGTTACCATCAATGTTAAACAACTTTCTTAAACCATCAGACTCTTACTCCTAAACTTATGTTTTCATTATGCAATGCAAATCATTTCACTTTCCTGGAAGCCTTCTGATAAATTCTTGCTTATTTGAATGCAGCTCCATCCTAATTTTGTTGCTCAATATGGTCTTGTTCCAAGCATCTGTCTCCCATAGTTCATAGCCCTTTTTATCAACTTAATCTTGCCTTCAAGTGCTTCTTGGTTCATGCCAGTTTCTTAGCTGCAATACACTTCTTCACTTCATATTTTCAAAGGATGCACTTAGTGGTATCAAGTGACACGAAACTGGACAAGTCTTACTTATCCATCATTTGTTTTCCAGTTTTCTTTGTCGGAGCTTTTGTTGTCCTGATCAGTTTCTGTACTATCCTGTGCTGCAGCTTTCAAAGGTGACTACATTTTAATCAATCCAAAACACGATTTCTTGAAATTTGATTTCTGAGATGCCACTTCTTGAAATTCTAAGTTTCTTAGCTATTGGTTACAGGGTCATATTCTTGACTATCATCACCATAATAGAATAGAAAAGGTTTTTTTTTTTGATTCTTCATTTCTTTGGAAATCTCACCATGGTTTTTCCAAGAATTTTCACTGTATTTAAGGACCCCCCCCCCAAAAAAAACGGTGCTGTTGCAGAAAAATATAAGCTAGCAATTAGTAGAAATTTACAATAGTTTAAGGCATCTGAAGACTTTTTCATGGTACAGTAAAAATTAAGAAAAGTGATGACCTAAACAGGATTATTAGAAATTATAAGACAAAACAAATTTCAGATTCAAAGGTATGAATCCATGAAAAAAACCAAACAATCCTACAAATATGGTTTTAAAATCTGTATTTTCTTTGTGTTGTGGCTAACAGACTTGATGCACATTGGACAGAACCGAAGACCTTATGCTGAATAATCTATTATTATTAGATTTTTATGCTTATAAATTGTATACTGAGAAGAATTAGAGTAAAGATTATATTGTGAGCAGAGTGTAAATTGCATAGCTCTTACTATGTCTTCAGGAAAAAAAATGAGTTAAGTTCCATTTTCAATACTGAGCTTGCTCTCAAAAGCTTAAGGATTTTAAATATGCAAGCTTAATTTACTCTAAACATTAATTATAGTTGCAAAATATGTGGCAAATTAAAATTACAAATAAATATTTATTAAAAACATTGATTCTTTGAAAGAAAAAATTCTTAATTTTACATCATATACATAATTTATTTCATTGAAAATTTATTTTTAAAATTCAACAACTGATCACTAATATAGCTAAGTGTTTGATTCTTAAAAGATTAATACAAGATATTGGTGGTACTACTACTATTATGCACTTGAGTTATGGTGGAGGTAACCAGGTTTCAACTATACAAGATTAGATCAATGCCAGTAGCCTGACTCAGTTATTGTTTTTAAGAGATAGGGGTGGGAACATTCACATCAAGAGAATAGAAAAGGTTTTTTTTTGTTTTTTTCAAATAATTTTTCATGTATGTACATTTAAATAATGTTCATTTGATTTGAAATGGAACTTAACTTTAAATATATTTTAACATCTCAAATGATTAAGAGGCATTATTAAATTGGCAAGATCATTTAAATTTGTAGTAAAGTTTAGATTCTTTTGATGTTTTTGGATTCAGAAGAGTTTCTAAATCTCTTCAAAGATGCAGCTAACTTTTCTTTCACATTTAAAACTAAAATTCATGAATTGTTAATTATTCATTATAGAAGATTTTAATTTCATTATCTACTTCACCAAAATTTATGTCATATTATAAAATTTCTATTATAGAGTAATTATCAAGTTTCTAATCCAGAGGAGACTTTTCTATTAAATTGGAGAATATACATTTAAAAAAAAGAAAGATACAAAATTTGCTTGCATTCCTCGGCAATTTCAATGATCATAGATCAACTAAAAACAAAATTCATGCAATAGATATTAAAGCTTAACTTACTCATTTCAAGCGATTCATCCCAAACGTCTATACCTGATGCATTATGGGTAGAATGATCAATTTCTTTATCACATTTTGTTAAGAGAGACTCTGCAGTAATATCACCTACAAAGCTCTCTGCATCCATTTCATTGTTTAGTTTGCCTGTAGTAACATTATCAAAATCCTTTTTACAGTTGTCAACATTTCTGGTATTTACAAATTCAACATCATTTGTGTTAAGGTTTATGGCCAGACTTGTATCTCTAGTAACATCTTCAGTAAATTCAACAAGACATGGTGTGTCATTGCAATTATTAATTTGTGAGCAATCATTGGAAGGACATTGAACTAAATGCTTATTACTGTTCTCATTATCATTTTTAGATTCTGACAAACAGATTTCTTGTTTAAGAGAAGTTTTATTATTGGTTGTATTCTCTAATTTCACTTCTTGATTTTCTGTATTTGCATTATCCAACTGCTGATCAGGTTGTTTCTGGCATTCATTTGCAGACTTATTATTTTGGAAGTTATAATCAGGCATCTGAGCAGTCTGGATAGTTTCAGTTTCACTCAGAATTCCAAACAGTCCACTAACAGTTTCAGCAGCAATTTCTTTCCTAATTTCAGAAGGTCCACTTAGAGGATTTGAATAGACTTTTCCAGAAGAGGCCTGGTCAGTTCCAAAGTTTAAGATGATTTGGTCCATAGAAGATGCCGGTGACATCAGCCCTGGAGATGATGTTGGCAAGCTGCCTGAAGTGGGTGAACGCTGAAAAGCTGTTTCCCCAACTTTTGTGACAGTGAATATCTTTTTAGCTTTTGTCTTTTCGCAGTACTGGGGACTTAGCAAGAACTCTCCTGGTGGGGATGTGGTTATAGAGTTTAGGGACATGGGCGAAATGGGAGAAATTAATTGTGAATTTAACTGGTTAATGTATTCACTGTCTGGAATGAAAGCAGGGGAATCAAGAGTATGCTGGGGAGAAGGGTCTCCAGGAAAGAGCAATGTTGGCCGACGGATTTTGGTGCATGTCGGAATGTATACAGATTCTAAGTCCTCTACTTGTTCCTGCTCTTCAGCAAGCTTTTCAACTTCCTTCTTTTTCTTCTTAGCTGCTTCTTCAGCCTTATGCTTCTCTTTTTCTTTCTCTTCATTTTCTCGTTTAATGGCTAAAGTCTGATTACGTTCAAGGTAGTTGCTGATATCCTGCAGCAGGCGACGTTGCTGATCAGCATAATCTTTAACTGCCTTTTAAACAGGAAAAAAAAATGAATATTTCAGAAATTTGTTACATTCAAATAAGTACATTTCATTTTAACATTTTGTCGATATTAAACTGAAACCTGAAACTATCATGTAGTTATTCTTTTTAAATTCATTTTATCTAAAGGATTTTAATTCATTTTTTTCTTAAGGATTTTGGCTACTGATTTAATAACTGATCACACAGTGATTCCACTTAGAAATATTTTTTTACCAAGTACTATTACTATATTATTGTTTGATGTAAAACATAATCAATAGTTAAGAGTAAGATAAAGTGGAAAAGTTTAGTTTGACAAACCATACTTGAGAAAGAAGGAATCATACTTGAATAAAAAACAAATAATAGATGGGGAACCTGAATGAAAGGTGGGACATCCTATATATATTCCAACCAGTGTGAATTTCTTTGCTGAGCAAGGATTAGAGAGCAACATCAAATACAAAATATGAAAATACCTATGTTACATACCAATGAATGAGTTGGTTCAATCAATATATTTACTCTAATTACTTTTCAGTTTGCAGTCATTTTCTGGTTTGCATTACCAAGACATATTACTTCCATGTAGATTTTACTCATGAAGAAAGCTCTAACACTATTGTAAAGTCTACAGAAAAGTATAAGTTGATTTGTGATTTGTGATTATTTCTTATAAACTGTATTCAAACAAAATTGTATACTGACAATACTGGTAATCCAAAACAGAATAGCCATTCTTTGAGGGTTTTTTTTTAAAACTAACTGAGGATAGAAAAGAATTTATAAATGAAGCGAACTGTTGTCAGCAGAGTGCTAAAATATTTATTTCAGAAACAGAAACAATAAATGTAAAGTTAGGTAGTAGTTATTGTAGCTAAAAAGTTTGAAATTTTACTGATGTTCCAGGTTACTGATTTTAAATTAGAGCAAAAGCCCGAAGTTTCGTAAAACTATAATTTTTTTCAGTTAATAAAAAGGTTCATATAATTGATATATTTCTGACTATTGTAAATTCATCTTTGCCATTTACATTCTGGATGTGTGGCTAAGAATAACACAGACTTGCTACAGAAACAAGATTTCCAAAAATTCCATTCTTACTCTTAACTACAAATCATATTTTATTTATACTAAAAGAGTACAAATCTTGAATATACAGGTTGAATGTTAGGTTGAAAATAAACAATGGCTACAAAAGTATTCATCAAAAAAAGAAATTTTATAATCGTAAGATATTTATTGAATACAAATATATATAAAACTAAAAACAGTTGTAAACGCCTAGTTTGTTCTGACTTTAAAGTGCAGTGTAAAAGCAAAGTTTGCGGAGTAGATCTCTAGTGCCTAAATCATAATCAACAGAAAAAGGATCTTTGATCAAAAAGTCTGAAAGTGGGATTTTTAGAACTAAGATGTTAATAGATATACAATTAGAAAGACTAAAATATAGGCAGATATTGGTAAAGTGTGTAAGGGTACTATTTCTAGGTCTAATAAAAACTGAAGTAAGCTGGGTGCTGTTTGACAATAACTACCTCTAGTTGATCTAACTTAGATCAGTACTTGTTTGAGTCGATCATTTATATCTCTGAAAGGAAGTTTAAATGGAAGACACTCTTCCTATCCACATACACAGCATCACCTTCTTGGGATGAAGACTGATCTTTGATATTATTGATAGCATCATGATTTCTTGTGTTCTATGTTGTTGTAAACTATCTACTTTTCATTGCCT
Source organism: Sepioteuthis lessoniana (assembly GCA_963585895.1). Classification (NCBI taxonomy): domain Eukaryota; kingdom Metazoa; phylum Mollusca; class Cephalopoda; order Myopsida; family Loliginidae; genus Sepioteuthis; species Sepioteuthis lessoniana. The sequence goes on from OY757918.1 coordinate 54,113,128, forward strand.
AACACCATTTGTTTAGAAAATAGATCATTTTATTTACATTTAAGTAGCAAATTGAAAATGGAAATATAGTCCACATAGACCCTTTTTTTAATATGTTAAAGTCACACATCAAAGCAACAAACTATCAAGCTGCTGCAAAGGATTTTCAGCACACAATTTAGATGTTTTGAGTATGTCAGCTTATCTCCTGCAACTGATAACATAGTTTTCAAGTAATATTGTGTTATAAACCTTAACTGCTCAAAGTGATTTTGGAGTATCATTAAGGGAGAAATTTCCAGCTTAGGGAACCACTTTTAATACATTCCATCATTCACAGTACCATCTCTAAAAACTACATAAATCTTTGTATTAAAATTGCATTTTTACATGATATACTGAAAACATTACTTATTTTATAAATTTTCATTTGAATTCAATTAAAAGAATATGCCAATTTTGAGAAAACTTTTAAAGTTCCCACTGATATTACAGTTATCACAATAGCATCAAAAGCAATTTCTTTGAATGGAGTTTCTTAAAAACTATATATTTCTAATGTTATCAAACAAAAAAAAGAACAAAGTTGTTAATTAACCCATTAATAATAGATACAAATACATATAATATCTAATGACAATTACAGTATTTCTTACACACACATTCAAGTATGAGTTAAATGAAATCAACTTACTACTTCTTTTTTAGTGTTTCTGTCTAATTCCAATCGAACCAAAGACTCATTGACTTTGAGAGCAAGTGAAAGAGCCATCAAGCCTGCTGTTCGGACATCATTTTCATGAAGATCAATTCGTAGTAAACGTGAACTGTCTGCTATATATTCAGCTAATGCAACTGCACCTGAAATAAAGTCATTATTATTATCATCATTTCACTTATTCATAGAAAACAAAGTAATACCCAAAGTATTGATTTATAATCAAGTGACAATAGAAAATATTTAAATAAACAAAAAAAATAAATAAGATAAAAAACAAATGTTTTCTCCATAGAAGATATGTATTAAAGTATTTAAGGGAAAACTGATTAGTAAGTATTTTCTCTAAGGGATAGAATTAGGCTCAGAATTAAACATCTACTTCAATATACACTTTAATTTGCTAATTTGCAACTAATGAGTTGAATATTATTGAAAACTAGTAAAAGCTAATCTTGTTTTAGTTACTTTGATTTTATAAAATATATAATGAAAAACAATCTATACATTGTATATATATTGAATGCATCAATAAAATCAAAATACAGAAGTTGTGTTCATTATCAGAATATGGTAAAGAGAGGATATTAAAGTGACTATATCAATATTATAAGTAGTAAAAAGTCAAAATGACTTAGAAATGATCAAGAAATAGAGACAGATAAAAAGGAACATACTTGAAGGTTAATGTTGTCCAGAGAGAATAGCAGAAAATGAAATAACTAATTCTGCATAATCAAAGTAGCAAATGTTGATATTCATTAAAATTAACCTAAATAATCTACTTATTTGAAAAAGATATGGGAGAAAGAAAAAGTATATATATATATATATATATATAGGTGCCCGGGGTGTAATGGTTATCGTCGTAGGAAATGGACACGGTGACACAAGTTCAAATCCTGGCCGAGACTGATTGCATTTCACATAGCACTAATACCCTTGGGAAAGGTAGGAATCCAATTATTCTCCCTCCAGATATGGGTAAATAGTAGGGCAGACTAGGTTCTTCAGCCTTGGTGAGGCAACTAGTCTAGGAGAAGGAAAACTCTGAAGTCAAACCTGTTAAACTCTGCTTAAAAATTGATCTTGTGTCATATCCTGCCCGAGCGGAGAGGTTGGTATATATATATATATATCCTGTTTTTAAAATGAGATTGACTCATCAACCAACCAACCAACAGGTTGGTTGGTTGGTTGGTTGATGAGTCAGTCTCATTTCAAAAACAGGATACAAAATCTAACATAGGATAACAAACATGATTCACATAAAGTGATGGCCTTTCTTATTTAAAGATGACCAAAATCAAACAGGACTATCAAAGTGAAAACTTATTTACAAAATGTTAGAATTTATACAATGATATCTAAAGATATGTACTAAAAATTCATAAGCATATTATTATTTCCTAAGTAATTCAATTTTATTATTGATAAAAAGCAGAGAAATTAAAGAACTAAATAATTTGTAAGTTAGATTTAAAAATCAAAATATAAAATAAATTACATACAAATAATGAGAAAAGATTAAAACTACAAAAAGGGAGTAAAAATTAAAGAGAGCTTAGACTTTTTATCAACTTTATGAGTAGTTAAAATTCAGTAAGAAAAGAAAAGACCTTACCTTCACACAAAACTTTTGTCCCTTGTAAGCCAAGTCTAATGAGAGATTTGTTCTTTAAAAGGCCTTCTTTTAAATAATGAATGCCTTCATTAGTAATGTTATTATGACCAAGATTCAGAGTTTCAAGGCATTCCACCACAGACTGGAAGCATACATGCAATATAGCCATATGTAAGATATCAATGTAAAATGCAACAATAACTAAGCAATCAGAAAATGACAGAATGTAAATCAAATTCACATAAATAAATTCAAATTCTCTTATGATAGTTTTTTGTTAAAATCATTTAAAAAAATATTCAGATTTCCAGCCATTCTTTTTGTTTTTCTTTGCAGTTAGATATTTGAAATTCATACTTTTTTAATTTTTAGAGATGTTCACTCTACTTTTGAGATTATTTTCCTATTTTTACTTTCATTTTTGTCAACAGATTTGTCAATGAACAATATAAAAAACAATGGTTTTCTTATTCTCAAATCTTTGATGAAAAAATTAGATATTTTCAAAATTAAGATAAGTAATCAATAAATATTAGTGTTTATGACTTTCTTTTAACTTTTTGATTTTCAAAGTATTAATCACTCAGAGATCATCTGAGAAATATTGTTTATAGAAAACACAAAACAACAATGGAATCATAGAAAAGAATTAAAATAATGATGGTAAAAATAGGAGGAAGCTAAGCAGAATAATTAGAAGTAGGTATGGACATATAAATAAACTAAAAATAAAAGTATTTGTTAAAAATACATTGTACTGTGTAATCTATGAACAGTAAATTATTAAAAAAGCAATATATATCAATGTTAAGATCACAAACATTTATAATTGTAGGGTGAATTAGAGTTAAGGATCTGTTTCAATATGTGAAACATTTGAATCCTAAAAAACTGTTCCGAAATATGAAACATTTTCTGACATTAAAGAAACAGGAAATTTTTCACATTGAATTAAATATCTATGAGTACATTAAAGTAGCTGAAGAATTTACACTTACAGATTCATTTTTATCTGATAAAATATTTTAGAAAATTAAAACAATATTTGCTTTTAAAAAGTTACTTTTGAAAATGATACTCACAAGTGCACGGGATAAAGATGGCATGCCTTGGTAGGATATTTGGTTGTTCCAAAGAACTAAAGTGCTTAATCCTGAGCTATCAACTTTTTCACAAAGTCCCTCACATATGTGACTGAGCCCAACATCCTATAAAAATAAAACATTTGCTTTAAAAAAATAATTTCATCAAGTAAAAAAAAAATGAAAAATATACTTTCAATTTGAGAGTATGTCTTATTAACAAACTACTTGGAACCAAGTTTTATAAGAATTGAAGAAAAAAGTCATTTTTTTATCACTAAAATGTAATTAGTACATGTATTACTAAGTTAACTTTACAAAAATATTTCTTAAGAGTATTCATGTACATTGTCCATTTTTTTTCATGTAGACAGGGTAACTTTTAATGTATGAGTGTTATTTAGAGAAAAAACAACTTTGAAATTGCAAATTATATTATATAGATATATAGAATGTATTACATAAAAAAGTAAAGAAAAGGGATCTTGAAATCAATTACAGCAAAAATAAAAAAAATAAAAAGGCCGTTTATTAATGTGTTGTAATTGATACTGTCAAATTGGAAATCTATATTGATAATTGAGAAAAGTTTTTCTAGCTTCTATAGTGTGGTTTCATTTAGAATGGGTTTCAAATAATAAGTTATAATCAGCAGGAAGCCATGTTGCTGCAAGATATAACTAATTGTACAGAATTTAAATTTCTAAAGTTTAAAAGGAAAAAATTGTTTTATCAAAATAATTATTTACATTTACATCAACATTACTAATTAGGTTTATATGTAATCTTTCAAGTTGTAAACCAATAACATAGCATTTTTGCTTAGTTAGGACTGACAGCCCAGACAAAAACAAAAATATTGAAAATTGATAAATCTCTTAAGTGACATTACTTAACTAAAAAATATTTCACAAAACTCCATGAAATTTTTTATAGAATATCAACCTTATAAAAATAAGATTAGTAAACTTTTGTTATGTGGACTTATCGATCATAGTAACAATTACCCTTTGGAGTAAACTTTTAATTGAACCAACATTAGATACAAATGTTAACCTCTTACCCAGCAAAGATGAGTACTTCATTTAATTATGAATGCTTTGGGATTTTACCTGGAGATGGTTGTTTCTGAGATCAAGAAGTTGAAGCTTGTGATTGAATTTCAAAAGGTTTCCAATCTGAATGCCATCACTTGCCATAAGTTTATTGTCACCCAGAAATAATTCCTGAAGAATTTCATTCACTTTCAGAGCAGCAACTGCAAAATGATAAAATAAAAAAACATCAAAACTTGATATATTGCAAAAAAATTATTCATATTTACAGTTTTTAAATGCAGAAAAGAAAGTATTTTGATTCAAATCTCAGGTGTGACAGTTCTCTAGATTCTGTTTCTTTGGTGGTGTTTGATCATTTTGAAGATGATTTTGAGTTGCAATAATTCATTTAGGACAGAGGGAGGAGGGATTATTTTTATCAATTTTATAGGCCACCTTTTTTTTTAGACTCTTTTCCATGTGGAGCAACTAGTGCTACTGAATGATACATTTATCTCTAGAATTAATGTAATTGATCACTTATCCATGAGCTGCTTGCATATAGATTGAAATTAGAGAAACTCATGTTATTTTTCCTTTGTCATTTTCATCCTACACTCATTGCTGTAGAACTTGATAACAGATTGGGTACATGGAAATAAAGTACAGTGCAATAAAGTTTTAAAGTGAAGTCCAAATGTTTCTTTGCTATAGCTCATTAAGATAGGATGAAGGCAGCAAGGTCCATGAATTATACATTTACTGTTTGAGTTTCCCACTCTTTGGCAAATACCCAGCCAAGGCTAAAGAGGTTTGCCTCCCCTGTAAAGGTGTATTTCTTATAGGGCAGGCTGATCCTGGCACTTGCAAGCTTCTGCCAATAAAAGAAGTTTTTAAAGTTCAGCCAGAGTGTATTCATACAAAAATAGTGCAGCAAATCTTTAGTGAATTTTATATAATATACCAAACATCTGATAGATCTAGTAAAATTAACAAACATCTTCCCTATAATGCTATTTACAGCCATAGTCCAAGAAGTTTAATCTTTTAATAGCCACAAAAAACTGATTGTGACTAATTTCTTTAAGATGCATAAATGTTATTGATCTGTGATTACCATAAAACCTACAATTTAATTCCCTAATTTCTAAAATCCAACAAAATGTTGATGTATTCATATTCAAGGTATATCTTTTACCACAGTATTCATATTTAGTTTATGCACACAAATATATATATATATAAGCTTTTTATTGTTACAACTGCCTAGGTTAAGTAATTACAGGAGAGTGATTTGTCTGTTTACTAACAAATTCAATTGATATAGTATACCAATGATAAGACATTTTTGTCAAGATATCAAATAATATGTGGACAGGATGCAAACATAGATTTATACCTTTTCTTTGGGTATTTGTAGTAGTAAGTAGCTTCAACTGAAGTGCAAACAACTTATTCTGTTTTCTCTGCTGATGAATGTTTCACTAATTCACACCTCATATAAAAATTATATTTCTTTCATATTCAGAATATGATAAGTTAAGTAACACTTTATATGATGTGCTGTTAAAGAGATTTTTTTTTTACCAAAACCAGTTTTTAAAAAATCCATCAGCAAAGTACTTAACAAAACCTAAAATTAATCATCAATCAAGCATCTTTCTATATTCCCTAGATGGTTTGGTTTGATGGCATATCAATCATTGTTGGTTATTTAATGCCAAATAATGTTTTACACACACACACACACATATATATATATATATATATATATGATTTGTAAACATTTTGTAGATACACACAGTTAAAGGATCAAACAGTTTTATTTCTAACAATTCAATTTAGCATAAGTCAACAAAGTTAAACCATTCCATATACTGCTATGTATAACTAACAATTCAATTAAACATCACTCATTTGTTTACACACAGTTAAATGTAAAAGCAGTTCTATTTCAAAAAATTCAATTTAGCATAAGTCATCTTTTTCCACTCAGTTTAAATATCAAACAGTTCTATGTGACACAAATAGGAACCTATCAGGTGCTACCACTCCAGGCCAGAGTGGACAACGAAATGGCAATCTGCAGTCCCCAAAGCCCCATCATTACTGGAGCCTCACCATCAGATTGTTAATGTCATATCCAGGACACTCATTGGGGGGGGGTCTTATCCCTCTGTAGAGATACATTCAGTATATTCTACAGCCCCAGCCAACTGGGCTTATTCTCTAGAGAAATCACTGTATTTAACTAAAATACATAATATCAAAAGATAAGAGAAAAAGGAAAACAATTACCAAAAAAGATTTTATGAATTTATTCTCTAAAAAAGTTTAGTGAACAGTTTCATTTGAAATTCCTTTAAAGTTAAAAAATACAAAATATCAAGGAAAATGAGAAAGCATACAAACCATGATGTAATAACAAAAGTAAGGATAACAGTTTTGGCTAATAAACACCTTGCTCATATTGATATTTTTACATAAATATGAATTAATTTTCTCACTATTTTGAGATTACTATTGATGATATATACTTAACTATTCTGAATGATGAGTATATACCAATTGTAAATTTGTTTTTTATAAGTAATTGAATTTTTTTTTAATTGACATGTAAAATTTTTTTCTTTGACGGATATTCATTTAACAGCATGTAAGAATTATAAAATGTTAGAAATATTTCTATATCTATGAAGCACATTTTCCATATGATAAATCCATCAAACTTTACTAAAAAATATTTTTAACTTGGATACAACTTTGAAGATTAGGGGAAATTGGGTAAGAAAGAAAAAGTTTTCACAGTAGGAACTACTTCAGAGAGATATTTATTTCATAATAAGTATGGGCTATTTTTAACCAACAAAATCAAATTGGGATACTTTTTAACTGTATACTGATAAAATGTTGGAAACCATGTTGCTATTCAACATATTATTTTGACAAGGAAAGAAAAAGTAAACAAAATTTCATAAAGGTTAATTTTATCAATTTTCTACAAGTCTTATGACCTTCAAATATCAACTTGATATTGTGGAAATAGGTATGAAGATGAATTTTGATCAGAAAATTTCATTGATCTATGTGATTAATAGGGAAGTTTTATGTTAAATGCATTAACAAGGAGGGAAATTATACTGAAAATAATTGTCATTTAAAATAAATGCTTTTTTCATCTTTAGGCTATATAATTATTTATGTACCAATATACGATGGTTTATATTACAAGTTTATAAGCAAAGTCATAGATTCATGTATTCGGAAACTATGACAAAGCTTGTTATATACTTTTCTAAAAGAAATGACATTTGTTAAATGTGACCAAAAATAGAACAAAACTTGTAATACACTTTACAAAAGAAGCAGGAGTAGCTGTTTTAAAACTATGGTTCATTTAGAAGTTTATTTTAGGATATGAATAAGAAGCAATGAAGTTGGTAGCTACATATTTCAAGATAAAATGAAAATATAAAAAAAAAAAAATAAAGAAATAGACAGAATTTTCTAACACTTATTTGAACAATCAGGAGGGAAAAAAAATCAGTTTTGAAGAAAGTCTTTTTCTTTAATATCCAATTGAAAATATCAAAATAATGTCTTGTACTTTGCAGAACGATTTGTTTTCAATATTTCTATATCCTGTTCAAAAAGTTATATCATATTTAGAATATGTAAATTTGAATCAAACAAAGCATTTTAAAATCGAAACTAGTTTAACATTTGTTCAATCAAATTGTAAATCACTTATTGTTTATTAAAATGTTTAAACCCAACAGGAGACAAAAAAAATTTAATAACTGTTATATTCACCTGTGTGATCTCACATAAGTGCACTAACATCAATGAAAGATATTTAGTAATTTAAAAAAAGTAACTATAATCTTTTTTATAAGCCTTGCTTTGGAAAACTAATCACTTTTGATGATGATATTCTAAAGGGATCATTTGATGTAGATCCTCATTTAAGGAGAAGAAGTTTAGTAAAAAGATACAATGTATCTTGCTGAACTATACAAATTTCAAACAAATAGGAAAGAAATCTAAGGACTGAATTTAGGTTATATATCAACTCTCATCAAAAAACCACTTGCAGTAATCTGTTAATAAAGGAAAAAAAACCTTTTGTTCTCTGGATTGTTACAGGAGAGATGAGAAATAGATACTGAATATTAACAACACAAAAAGCAATTGTTAGCACCTTATGTCAAACCAATTTCAATATTAAAACCAGAACTTCATCCATCAGTTAACATCCACTAAGAGTCATTAGATCTTGGAGAAGCCATCACCAAAACCTTTTATTGTCTATAATTCAAGTGTATTTATGGTGCTTTATATAAAAAATTAACAGCTTTGATGAAAAAAAAGCAAATCATTTTTCAGCAAGTAAAGCCAAACTTACTATTTTAAAGTTCTAAACCATTTTCCCCAGTGAAGAAACTACTCACTGTCAATAACTAATTATTTTTGATGATTGCAATTTTCTCAATGTCCCAAATTATTTTAACTCAGCAACATTTCCAGGTTTCCCCACTTTCAAGTTTTTATCTAAGTTAATTAGTCAGATAGGTTCATTAATCACTCCTAACAAAGGGATCTTTATGTCTCCTAGTCAAGTATTTTTTAAAATGCCTTTTCGCAATCACATATTTTGTAGGGCAGGCAATCATCAGTCTTTATCTTCACTAAAGCAACCGGCTCCAGCTCTTGTAAATGTGTTCTACTTAGATATCTCAAAGTTGTTTTTACAAACAATTTCTCTGCCATATCCAGATATTTTTGATAGATGTACTGAGTTATAAAGATTCTTATAAAGTTGATTAATTTGTTCCAACTGGCTGTTTGAGTTTTACAGATTTGTAAAATCTACATTGATAGTGTTATAAGTGCAATGATATCTAAAAAGAGAAATATTGGGCCAATGTAACTAGTAATGATGAAAATTACGTCACAGACTAATAAAATTTGATTTGATTATGTTTACATCTACTTTTATCTTGGACATGAAAATGCAATATTTTCCCCACAACCTATTATTTTTCACAAATCGTATTATGTTAATCTTTCACTTTATTTTACAAAAGCTTAGATTACTGCCTCTATTACAGAAAACTTTGAAGAATAACAAAAATATATGTTCCAAAGTGAGTCGATGAATATCATTAATAATCTAAATTTCCTTTTCAAAAGCTGCAGGCTTTTTTACAACTAATAAATCATCATTGTTACTGTCAAATGTTTACTATCTTGTCCACTTGACTTGAATCAGAAAGCTCCTTTTCCAAATGATTTTTGTGTACCAATATAACTGATTGTCTAATACTTCATAGTTCCAACAGAGTTTGATATTCTTGTTATATAGTATTATCAATAAACAGATTACAAATAGTCTGAGAAAAAAAACATTACAGAAAGAAAAACAGATGAAACTCTTGTCTTACCCAATATAACTAATGGTCGACCAGACAAATAAGTATACTCAAGATGGAGAACAGTTAAATTAGAACCCATCTTCAGTGAACGACCAAGGACTGGAATAATATGGTCATTCAGTTCACATCCACGAGCATCCAGGTGGCTTAGACTTGGAGTCTACAAAAGACGAACACTAACATTTAATTTAACAATATAAATATTTCAGAAAATGATATGTAAAATGTAGGATGTTTCATTCGTTTCACAATCAAACTAGCCATAGGTATCAATCAAATAAGTGTTAAGTCATGAAAGCCCACTATCTGGTTGGGAATAAAGTTTATCAATACACAAAGTACTGTATTTTAATCATTAGACATTTGTATGAATGTGGTAATTTACTAAGCTTTTTGCTTAGATGTGGCACAAGGCCATATGAAAGGGACACCCAATGAGACTCGAACTCACTCATGTAGGTTTGTTAGACATTTGTATGAATGTGTGAGTTACTACTTTCATTTTAAGAATTCCAACAAATTATTCCAACTTATGTCAAAAATTAACAAGTCTTATAGTCTCAAAGATTATTTACACTATTTGTAAAATAAGAAAACAATTTTTATTCAATTTGAAATATTGTAAATATATTGTAAAGCAATGCCTTAACTTCATAAGACTTAGAAAGTGAAAAACCTAGGTGAAAAATATAGAAATAATTAATTTAAGGAAAAAGAAAAGAAATTAACTTTGTGGATTTTAATCAAACTGCTAGCAAAAAAACAAAAAATATTCATGCATTAACAGTTAACACTGCTTATACATTCCTGTCAATCTTATTTGTCATCTTACATTACGAATATATATATATATATAATCTGCCCAACTTGATTAAAAATGCATTCATACATTCATGGAACTTAATTTTAATTAGTATTTACTGAATTTGATGCTACCCTTCTATTTACATTTATTATGAAGTTAGGTACAAATTCTGGTTGTCTATAACATCTTAATAAACATTAACCAACTAGATATCTCAAATCCCCATAAATTACCTGGCACATACTTCTTATTCGTATTTTTTTGCAGGGGATTGGAGGTGGGGGAGGAAAGAGATGGGTGATCTTATGTGTCACCCAAATAAAGAGTTCTCTAGTACTGGTGTTTATTGTTATATTTGATACTGGAAAACATGAAATGAAATTTTAAAAGAATAGATCCCATTAAGTTTTCAATAGCATTTTCATTTTGAAGAAAAGGGGCTGTGAAAAAGAGAAACTTACTTTTGTTTTGTATTTTCTACTTGCAGCTTTTACAAACAGATCTTTATATAGGTCATCATAAAATGTTGCAATATGCACTGTGTTTAATTTTTTAACATCTTTTGATAAGGGGGGCAAAACAAAATGATACATCACTGAGAATTGTTATTCTTGCTGTAAAGACTACCATCTTAAATGCACTGTTTACCATTAAATGAAATATGTCTGAGATGAGTAATTTCTATCTCTTTGCAAATAATTCAGCTGCTAAGTTACAGATAGATTTTAATTGAAAAAAATGGAACATAACTTTTGGTTGGTTGAGTTTTATGGCATATCAACCCTTGTAGGTTATCTAAAGCCAAATCCTATTTATACATATATATCAAATATATATGATTGTAAACGAATAGTTTGTGGGTAACATTTCAAATGAGAGCTCATTTGTTTGCACACAGTTAAAGAGTTACAAGTATTACTATATAATACTATTAATTCTATTCAACATTACTCATTTTATTTGCACAGAGTTAAGCTTGGTTATTTGGTTTAATGGCATATCAACCTTTGATGGTTATTTAATGCCAAATCTTGTTTATACAAATATATGATTTTAAAGTGAATGGTTTCTAGGTAACTTTTTAAATGGGTTAGAGCTTATTTGTTGGCACACAGTTAAATGATTTCAAGTATTGCGATGTAACATTAACAATTCAATTTAATATCAGTCATTTGTTTGCACATAACTAAATGGTTAAACAGTTCTATTTGATCCATAGATAGGACTGTAACAGGTACTACCACACTGGGTCAGAGTGGACTTGGGAGTACTGGCAATGAAGGGGAACTCCATGTTTCCAAAGCTCCATGATGGTTTAGTGTTATACCCAGGACACTCGGGGGGGGGGTTTACTTCTCTGCAGAAATGGAGTTGTCATATTCTACAGCCCCAGCCAATTAGGGAGCATAAATTTTGGTTGTTACTGGATTTCTCACAAAGAAATATAATTTTTTTCATGAGAAAATTCCAACTAAATATTATAAAACATCAACAAAATCAAGTTAAATCCTCAAATATGTATTTATTAGATTCTTAAATGGAAATTTAAAATTGATTTTTAACAAAAGAAAAAAAAATAACCCAATACCTTCGCATATTTTATCAGATCTTAGTGATTTTTTTCTATCATTTTAGTCAAATAATGGCCAGTACTAAATGAGGGTCAGTTGAAAAGTTCATAGGCTGATCAAGATAATCTCATGGAAGGTGACCAAATGAGGTTAATTTTGATGTTGCAGTGCTTGCATCCCATTAGTCTAAAAAGTCACCAACAGCTGATACATCAGCCTATGAACTTTTCAAATTGTCCTCTAACTTGAACAATTTATAAGACAAAATGGTAAGATCTTAAAATTTTAAATTTGTTATTTACAAGTAATTTTTTTATCAACTTGTTAATCAACTAAAATGTACTCTTATCAATTATTAATTCATCAGAGTTGGAAATATCTAATTATTTTTGTGAACATTCATACAAAAAGATTATTATCAAGGAATAACACAGACCTTTCGAATCATTCTTGAACATGACTGCCAACCTCGAATGCCAATATTTTTATTGAATGACATATTCAGCTTCATGGTGGAATCATAATATTCAATCATATCAAAAAGAGCTGCTGCAGTCTGGAAAGTGAGGAAAAAAGAAAAGGATCAGAAATTAAGTGATAAATAAATAAAATCAAATGCACCTTAATCCAAATATCATTTAAAATGTTTTTGACAATAACAATTATGACAGAGAAAAACAATTTAATATTCATTTTAAATCTCCACCCATTTTTCATTGATTATTCCTGAAATTGTTCGACTTTTGAATAAGCACAAAATCATGCACTGCATGAGTAAAAGAAGATATCTGTCAATCTTTCATCTCATGCCAGTAAGAAAAAACTTTTTTTCTTGATGTTAATACAATCAGACATGAATTTCATTTTTATCGGTACCAACTTTTAGTAAATAAATGAAAAGTCTCATCAATCTTTCCATAATCCTGACTTTTAAATCCTGAGCAACATTCAAGATTGAAAAATTATTGATAAAATTATATAAGGTCTAACATCAAAATACATTTGTTTTCCTTAAGAGAAATCTGTAAAGAGTGCAAAGTCTGAAGATGCAATATCAAGTGAATGCAGCAGATGAGTCAGAACTTTCCAACCAAATTCTAAGTTTATGCATAGTTACTAAAGGAAGATGTGATCTAATGTTATCATTAAATTAATTCGTAATTAAATAAATTATAATAATGTTGATTATTTATAAATAATGTCTAGATTTAATCAACAAATAGTTTTGTCTTTAATATATATATATATATATATATATATATATATATATATATATAATCATCAAGCACAGAGTCATTGCTGCTCAGCCAACATTGCTGTATTTATGTGCAGGAGTTCATAAAAAAAAAAATAAATAAATAAAAATAAAAAAAAAAAATCGCTTATGTGTTTATCCTTACTTCTCCAGCAGTGCCCAGCATGTCTTGTTTGTCTTACTTGGATAGTTTGTGAGTTAGGAGGAAAGTAGCAGAAGTGTTTGGTGGGGTGCTGCTACCAGAATTAGTTTGAAACAGCATGTAGCATTCTTGTATAGATACTTACCATGTAGCTTTTTTTTCAAGCATTTCATTAGAGTCCAGATGGTCCAACCCTACAGTAGTACCAACATGGCTACAGCTTGGAAGAAATCCTGTTTTATTTTTATCAGAAAGATCAGATTTCCATATGATCAACAACATGTCAATAGCAGTCCACGCCTTCCCTATAGTGACATCACTTTCAGTAAATGTGATATTGCTACCAAAGTATGTAAACTAGTCTACTAATTTCAAAGACTTGCCACTTGAAGTGGAAATGGCTTCATCATGTTTAAAACGCATGAACTCAGTTTTATCTGCATGCACATATCTGCTTGTTCCAGGCTATGTAACAGAAATTTGGCTTGGGCAGATGTATTTGCAAGAAGCACTACATCATCTGGATAGTCTGTGTCTGTAATAATTTCTGTGAGATATTGTCGTCTTCTTGTCTTTTTTATTGTGAAACAATTTTCTTTTATTAAAGCTATTGATATTCATAGTGGGTAATCTAGGCAAATTATAAATAGATATGGTGCTAATGCATCTCTTTGCAAAACTCTAGTGACAATGTTAAAAAGTTTGCATTACCATCAGGTGAGTAAATCATTGCTTTCAAGTTTTTGTAAAGCATCATTATATAGAAGTAACAGTTTCTTTGGGAAGACCATATACAAATAGTATTTGTTTCATCTTTCCTAAGTACATGGAATCAAATGCCTTGGAGAAATCTACAAACAATAGTTGCCTCAAGAGTTTTTAGATGTACTTTTTTGATGATTTCACAAATAGTCAGAATCAGCAAAATTGTGGATTGATTTTTCTAAAAGCCATTCTGATTTTTCCAAAGAATTTTCTAAACTTCAGGTTGGATATACGAGGATCATTAAATAAGTTTCCAGACTTTTTTTGTATGGGCACTTTTATTGATAGTACACGCATGAAACTCTAGTCCCCTTCAAAGTAATCTCCTCCGGCTGCAATGCACTTGTTATACCATTCCAACAACTTCTGGAAGGCCCCATGGAGGTCCTCTTGTGTGAGTGTGTCAATGACCTTCAACACAGCCTCTTTCATCTCCTCAATTGTCTCATAATGACAGCCTCTGAGCTTAGAGAATAACCAAAAGTCACAGGGAGCAAGGTCTGGACTATAGGGAGGGTGACGAACCGTCTTGATGCCAATCTTGGTCAAATAGTCGGTGACAAGGATGGAGTTGTAGACTGGTGCATCGTCTTAGTGGAAATGCCACTGACCCAATTCGAACAGTGCTGGCCTCTTCCGATGGAATCTCTTCCTGAACTCCCTTAAAACCTCAACCCTTTGGCCAATCAACTCTGGTCTATTGACTTCCTTACTCCTCCCACACCTCTCATCATCCCTCACAGACTCCCTGCCTTCCTTGAATCTCTTATGCCACTCAAAAACTGATGCTCGATTCATGCAAGATGCTCCAAAAGCAGTCTGAAGCATTTCATACGTTTCTGTAGCATTTTTTCCAAGTTTAAAACCGAATTTTATTGCATATCGTTCTTCTAAAGTGTCCTCACATCCAGATTGCATTTCTGAAATTGACCAGCTGTGACAATCAGGCTTTAGTAGGGTGTATTCCAATTGCTGCTGTAGCTGTTCATTTGAACCTGAAATCATAAAATTGGTTAGCCATCTCATAAGATGTATAGCAATAACATACTGAATTTTCAAGAGTCTACGACAATTTTAAATGGCTGTACAAAAAGTCTGGAACTTATTGAATGCACCATGTAACTGATAAGCAGGGAATTATAAACCATAGCAGCTATATCAGTAAGAGATGCCTTTGTAGTTCTTAGTGATCCCAAGGTCACCTTTCTTGAGAAAGGGAAGGATGCAGACTTTTGTCTATTTCTCTATTGCATTTTGTTTAATCACAACCTTGCATGATTGAAGAAGTATATCATCAAATTTCCTTGTCTTCTATACTTCAGAAGGTATTTTGCCAAGGCCTGCAGCTTTTCTGCTTTTAATTTTTAGTACTCTGTCATGTTCTTCCTCTGTAAACTGTCCAAGTTTGATGTTTAGTTGGCCATTGATAATTTCTTCAAGTAGCTTTATCTGTGAAGGTTTCCAAGCCAATTTTTTAAATATTCTTTACACTTCTGAAGTATTTCTTCTTGGCTGACAGCTTTTAGTCTTGCTCTCAGGGTACTTTTCCTTCTGCTCACTTCATTTACTGTCTGCCATGCTAATCATGGTTGTCTATCTTCTACCAAATTTCTGATTTTGTAGATTTGACCTTGAATGTATTCTAGTTCTTTTTGGTATGTTTTAGTTACTTCTCTCTGGGCTTTCTTAAGTTTCTTTGCATTAGATTTTTAAAAAAAATTAAATGAAAGAGGTTTTCTCCATGTTATCTCATTTTTTTTCTAACTGCTATTGACTCTCAGGAAATTTTACATTTGGCTCTTGGTTTGGTTGGTATGCATTAGGCTGCTACTTCTGTGCATGAGTATTGTGGCTTTCATCTGAAGATCTTGGAAAATGTAAAACTGATGGGCACCTCTCAGTGTTGATTTGTGGGTTCATACTGTTTATATTTACATGCACACTATCTATGATAAAATGCTTTTCCTCATAATTCGAACCACAATAATTAAAGCTGTGGGTGTAAGTGTGATATACTGGAAATAGGATTGGTAATTCTGGAAGCTGAGAGAAGCTGTAAGTTACACATGAATGAAATGAGAGGGAACTAGAGAAATGGAAGTGCTTTGTCTAGATTATTGAAAGATATGAATTAAATCTACGGAAAGAAAGACATGAGTTGTAGAGAAAATGGATGGAAAGATTGTCAGTTTGAATAAGTTAGAATGTGATGAGGTATATAATTAGAAAGACAAAAACAACTTGAAAATTAGAGACAATTGAAATAAAAAAGACAGACATTTGGAGTTGGAGAGGCAACAACAATAAAAGCCAGAAATGAAACAATAAAAACTGCCATAGCAGCAGCAGCAACTGGTAGTAGCATGAAAAAAACAGAAAAGAGAGATGCAATAGCAGTAACAGTGATCAAAACAGCTGCTGCTATTGTGAAAATTGATTGGTTGGTTGTTTTGTTTTACGGCATATCAACCCTTTTTGGGTTATTTAATGCTGAATTAAGTCATTTTGATAAAAGTTTCAAACAAATCAGTTTAGCATGAATTGTTTACACACAGTTAAATGTCAAAACAGTTAATTTATCCATTTCTATAAATATAAACAGTTCTATTTAAAACAGTTCAGTTTAGCATAAGTACACAGTTTCAATGTTGCTATTTATCAGGTTGCGTGTTGATTCCTCTCAAGTAAAATTTACCTGGTTTCAAGCTCAAGAAGTTTTCCACAAATGTTTTCACCTGATCTTTTGGAGATGAATTTTTGTCATTCAGAGCATTTTGTAGAGAATGAAAAAATTGTAACTCACTTAGCAAGGTCTAGTGAATATGGGGGATGGGGTAAAACAAACCAACCGAAATCCAATATTTTTTTCTGCATGATTCTTGCTAAATGTGGCTTTGTGTTATCATGGAGAAGCACAAGTTTCTCCTGTTGACAAATGTAGGGCATTTTCTTAGATTTTTATTGTGACTGTTAAAAGTATAAGTCTATACTGAGTATCTGATTACAGTTTAAAAACTCACAATAAATAATACCATGGTGATCCCACTATACGCACAACATAACTTTTCTTCCATGAAACTTCACCTTTGTGGTAGACTGCAGAGATTCATCCTTGTCAATCCACTGCCTTTTGCATTAAACATAATAAAAACCAATTTTTCATTACCTGTAATGATGTTCTTAAGAAATGGGTCATTTCTCTTCCTTAAAAGACAACTTGCCATTATGGATATGCTATTTTTATTCTTCTCATTTAGAGTATGAAGAACTCAAATGTCCAGCTTGGTTATTTTCCCAATGATTTTCAATAATAAAACCTTAGCCATAAATACTACAAATTTTCTTGGCTGTTTTTGTAGTATTTTTTTTTATTCTTAAACTCCCACATTACATATTGAGTCTGCATTTTCAGTTGTTCTATTTTCAGGGCATGAGATCATGAATTAAATCATGATGCATACTTTCACTACTGAAATAAGAAAGACTGATAAAAGGTACAATCTAATGAGATAATTTCTGGTGCATTTAAAAACATTGGAAGTTTGAAATGCATAGTAATAACTTTCTTTTACAAAAACAGAAATTATTGATGATTCACCCTAATATATAAAATTTCAAAAGATATTTGGTCAGGATAAATCTTGGTTAATCTTGAAAATGTTCTTTAGTTTAGGTATGAAATTATCATATTTCATTGTCTTAAGTCATATGAAACATGTCCAAATCTATTTTATTTATTTAACAATATATATATAAATGACTTCAGTATTATGATATAAAGCAACAGGAGTTGAAAGGAAAAATAGATAGAAATTAATAATTACACAAAACTTTTAATACTAATGAGGTATAATATCTAAAAAAATCATTGAGTTTTAAGGTATCAGTATCATTTGAAAAAAATACAAGTAACTAATTCAAATAATTGCAAACATTAAAAAACAAAAAAACTTGTCATAGTTCTGAATGGCCATTAAATTTTTCTAGAACCAGTTTGTTTCTCATTAGTTCTGACAATTTTCAAAATGCATATGATTTATCTTTATAAAAAATCATATGCCTTTTTTTTTCAAATAAATGATGTTGAAAATATCAAGAATTATTATTTTAAGTCAATTATCTTGTTTAGGCAATTGAAAACAAGTCATAAAAAAATCAATATATATCATCAATATTGATTTAATAGGACTGTTGTATCCATTTCTATTATCCAATGCTATCAAATTTGCAAACAGAGAATAAGTAAACAAGTTTTCTTTCTGATTGAATAAAATATGCAATGAATTTACAAAAAAATACAACTTTATGCTTGTATTAATAAATTTCTGAAATATATATACAACTGTAAAGATTATTCTATTTTTCAATGATACCAAGTTTATAGATATACACTGAAGATAAAATCCTTTTTAAGACTGAAATAGCATATAAGTTGATAATGTAACATCTTGGGAATATAGATGGTTTGTACTTTTATAATCAAGTGTTAATGTTAATGACAAATGTTGACTTGTCAATTTATGTTATTCAGCTACCCAAGCATTTATATAATTTCTCTGACAAACTGACAAATTTTAAAATGATTTATTAAAAAAAAAAAAATTTTTTAAATGGGTATTTTTCCAACTTCATTTACATTAACTCCTTTTCTTGAAAATAGTATTGATTATAAATATTACCTTTCATATATATGCTTAATATCTATCACTACAATATTGATATTATACATATACTTTAAATTGAGATAATAAATTTTGAAAATAAAACAGTACTTATGAAATCACCTTATAACATATTAATACACATAAGCATACTTGTACCTACCTCATCATCTAAATGGCAAGCTTCTAATTCCAAGTTTTCAAATTGAACACGGCGGAAAATATCTTCAAGTGCTTCACAATGCTTCTGATCCAGCTTTTCTCCTACAAAAAAAAAGAGACATGAAAAATATTTCAAATATATTCCACATTTGCATAAAAATAACAGTAATTATAATTTTTCATCATTATTGGTATAGAATATTCTTCAAACAAAAGAATCATAATAATTTTATTGGAGCTCTATTGACATTGTCCTTTTAATATGATTTCAGTACAGTTTTATGTTGAAATCTAATCAGTTACTTTTTGCTATCAATATAGCAAAATGTTTGCCTTAAATTAAATATTTTGCCCAGTTCATTCACTGGTGAAAAGCTTATCATTAACTCCAAAATTTGTGGAAAGCTTCCATGTAGAATTTGGCTAGAGTAACTACTGGTCATTCTAAATAGCATTTAATCACTAACAATACCTAATAAAAAAGGTAATAATTGCTAGACAATCAATTTTATTACACTAAAGTACTCTAAAAGTAACACCAATTTATTTTCAATGAAATTATAACAGATACAGGGATAAATTGGATAGAGCAAGTTTTCAATTATTTTCAATATAGTTAGACTATGCATTTTTCAATATATGCATTTTCACCAGCAATAAACAAAAGTATAAATGTTAGGTTCATAAAATCTGCACCAGCAGAGGTGACCAATTTGACAAATCTGACAATGACGCCATTGTTGTTGCTAAGTTAATCAAGGCACTCTTTATTTCATAGGTTGACAGCTGTGTTGACTGGTTTCTCAATCAGATTGCTATCACAACTGTTGTAGCACACTGTCCATTGCCTAACTGTGCTCATATCCATTATTTGGCTTCTTTAAACAGTCAGAGAGTGTTAATGAATGTCAATGGGTGCAATTTTTTCTGTATTCAGGAATTCAATGATACACTTCTGCTTTCATTTCAGATGCCATTTTGCCAAACTGTTGCTCAGTTACTATAATAGGACAAAAAATTATGAGTTATTGACAGGAAGGTTTAATCTCCACTGCCATACTACCAACATCCACCTTTGATAATGGAGGAAAATATCATAAACTAGGAAGCATTCATTTCAGAGCAACCCTCTGACAAATGTAGCAAGTAGACTCTTCTTCATGACCGCTGAAAATATATTGCCAATAATGGTGATTATATAAAAAAAAGTGTTTTGTAACTAAAAACTTGTTCACAATGCAGCAGTATAATGGTGTTTTTTGTATCTGTAGTTTCTGTGGGAATAAATAGAAGGCTTTCCTTTTAAAATTTAAAAAAGATTTTAGTATATTTCAGAATGATAATACACACATTAAATATATCAATATTTTCAGAATTTTAAAGAAATAGTGGTTTGGGGTTAAGTTATAATGAATTCTAGCTATTTTTGTTAAAATGAAGGATTCTCAGTTGAAATTCTAAAAATGCATTTAATTTTGGTGAAAGAAATAAAGTAAAGAATATATTTTTGGTTATTTAGTTTATTTGGTTTAATGGCATATCAACTCTTGATGGTTATATAATTTGTAATTGAATAGTTTGTAGGTAACTTTATTTTAAAATGAGTTAAAGTTCCTTTGTTTGCATAAGGAAATGGTTTCAAGTATTGTAAATGATTAAATAATTCTATTTGGTCAATAGAAGAGACCCTAACAGGTATTATCACTCCAGGTCCTAGTGGATCTAAGAGTAATGGCAATGAAAAAGTACTTCACATTCCCCAAAGCTCCAGGACTGGAGCCTCACCATCAAATGGTTTAGTGTCATATCAAAGATACTTGTTGGGGGAGGAAGCTCTCATCTCTCTGCAGAGATGCAGTTGATATATTCTACAGCCCCAGCCAACTGAGCTGGAATATATTTTTCTTTAAAAAAAATTGTAAGAAAAAATTACAAAAGTGATTTTATTATTCTTATTTATTTGAAAATCGATCAAGGTTTAATATTTTTTGTAAAACTGAAACAAAAGTGAAAAAACAAATGCAAAATTTTTTATTAAAACAGACCAAGAAAGAAAAATGTAAAAAAATCATTTTTAGTTTAAGCAGAGTTGCTAAAACAATACAATTCATTGATATAAAATGTAAATTGAATTTAAACAATTTTAGTAACAATTCTATAGGTTTAAAATGAACAGATATTGTCTGGAATTCTGAGGCAAGTCATTATCATAAATTTATAAGTTATTTGGACTATTATCTTCATCCTTATTGGTTTCATTACAATGGTTGCTGTATTTTTTCTGCCTTAATTCATTTGGTAGAAGAGAATAGTTATATAGCTCATTCTAAATCTGGGTGTCAGATGTTTGCAGGCAGTGTTACTATTGGAGGTGGCTAGACTGAAAAAAGTTCAGTAGATCAATACATACGCTAGCCTTAGTAAGCATACAAGACAAGTGATTGTTTCAGATTTTTTTTTTTTTAACTGAACATAAGTAGCTATATCACATTAAACTCAATATGGCAGATTGAAAGGCTTAGGTACTTATTGGCAACTACTCACATGAAAGACATACCTTGTTGTGTTATATTTTTGTACATATGGATATGCAAGATAAAGATCAAAACTACAAGTTATAAATAAAATCTTTAGTACTTCTAAGAAAGAACTAGAGAATTGTTCATAGAATTATCTTATAAGGGTTTTAAATTTTTTTAAATGCATAGCAAATATGTTACTTATTTCTTTTTAAGAAAAAAAAAAAATAGATAAAAAAAAAACATAATAAAATAAAAAACTTAGAAAATAAAATTTTTTTCAAACATTAATTATATCACATTCATTTTGAAATAGAATGCTATTAATGATGAATAATTTTCAAACAAGACATCATAACATTGCATACTAACAACATCCTGAAGATGGTTTCACAAACAAAAATAAAAATGTAAGTGGCATATTATTCATATTTAAATAAACACATCCTCTGAATAGTTTGTTTTTTCAAACTTAATAATTAGACATCAACAGAAAATACAGCAATGTGATGATCTATGTAAAAAGCAATTTACAAGCAATTGTTTTAATGTGTAGTTTGGGATAAAAAATTTTCAGCATGCTTTGAATT
Organism: Sepioteuthis lessoniana; assembly: GCA_963585895.1. Lineage (NCBI taxonomy): Eukaryota > Metazoa > Mollusca > Cephalopoda > Myopsida > Loliginidae > Sepioteuthis > Sepioteuthis lessoniana. The sequence goes on from OY757918.1 coordinate 54,135,473, forward strand.
AAGACATTTCTTCTCGGTCATTATTCATTTATTTATCTCTAACAACTTATTATAAGTAGCTACAGGCATAGTAATTGACTAAAAGATAATCCTCTATGCTGTTTTAAAAACTTATGTTTCCTCTTAAAAGTAATATTGTTTTACAGGATATTTGATAAAAAAAAGTCTTGTTACATTATTTAGGATTAGAGTTATAGTTTGTGGGTTAATTAACTGTCAACTTATCTAATGTTTTCATTGTTCATGGTATTTGTTGTTTTACTTTTAAATCTCTTTAAAAACAAAATATGAAAAATTGTTTAAAAATCTGCTAAGAGTTGGATGTTTTTTTAAAATTCATTCTAAATCATTTAATTTAATAAAAAAAAATGTATATAACAAATCAAATATTTTTCCTTCAGTTATAATTGAAAAAAAACAAAAAAAAAAACTGATAGAAACTTTGCAGTATTTGAAAACAGATTTTATAATTTAAAACACATAGCCAAAATGATAATTGATTAACTTATGTAAACTGAAGGAAAAATATTTGACTTTCTTGTTATATACATGGAGTTGAAATGAATATACCATTTAGGGCTGAAGTTTATATTTCATGAGAATATCATTTTGATAGTTCCATTTATGCCTATCATTTTGATAATTTTTATATATACTTTGATGATGTACACAAAAATATGGAATCATAATCTTTTTTTAAAAAAATATTATTTCTGATTAAAACTAGCATTATAGTTAAAAATACTGAACATCCAGTAAACATTAAAAGTCTCCAGAAAGAACAAACATGCAAACAAACAAAAAAAATATAGCAGTGTTATGTTTTGGGGAAAATAAAGACTAAAAATCTATATGATTAGATTTGATTTTTAATACTAACTACAGCTCAAGTAGTAAAGCAGTTGTTGCATGAAGGATCCCTCAGGAAAAGTGGATTAAATTTTGAGTTTCATTGGATACCATTTCACTAAGCCATGATAAGTAAATAAGTTGGTTGACTGTAGTCGAGGGCGACCTGAAGGCTCCCTTTTCAATAGCTACTACACCAAGTCTTTGGTATGACTTGACCAGGGATTGAACTCCGTTTTCTTGGGCCATTCACGAACATTCTACCCGCTATGCCAATCCTTATTAATGAGCAAGTCTTACCAGGAGCCCCATACATCCAACCTTGTACCGCAATGAAACAAAATAAACCTTTTCCATTATTCATGGGAATAGATGGCATTGCTTAAGGAAATTCAATAAAGCTGATTTATGATCAATTCCAGTCATGTTCAGTTAGTTTTGTGCTTTTTAAGGAGAAAGAACTTTTCAATAATTATATATTCAGAACAGTAAAATATGCAAGGGGAAAATATTATGCGTTGATTTCTATATTATCAATGGTCAATGAGTTTCCTTTAAACACAATGCAGTTACTATCAAGAAACTTGCTTTAATGGTTTTTATTTGGTCAGCAAAGCTAACAGTTTTAATAGAGTTAATACTAAATATGTGACATTTGGAAATAATGTAAGCAAAATGACAGCACAGATATACAACAGGCCTCAGGGGACAATGAGGAAGAATGAAATAAAGTAAAAACTGAAGTTTAAAAAATAAAATAACTGATACAAGATAAGCTGGAGATTTGGATCTGAATTAACCTAGGGTTTATCAGTAGTGCCACATAATATCCACTAGTTGCTCTCTGACTAGGCTAACAAATATGTCATTATCAACACATAAATACCAAGGTATAGAGACAAAATGGACATAAGAAATCCAATTATCTGTTTCAGCTGTTTGCTTTTTTCTATCCAGTAGTAAGACTGGAAAATGGAAATGATTCTAAGAAAGGCTGAAAAAAAAAAAAAAAAAAAAAAAAAAAAAAAAAAAACTGACTGATTAACAAAAATGACTTGCTTATCAAATCTTTATCTGGTCTCTGGGTATTTTAAGAAAGTGGAAAACAAACAGCTCTACACCCTGGGTCAGTGATTAATGACCACTGATATCAATCTATTTAGGATCATGGGGCTAGCTAAGTCAGATCATTTCTGGGTCCTGTATATGGGCTTCAGTGTTGTAAGTTGCATCAATTTCTCAGTGAATTGAAGAGAAGAAAGAAAGATAATGGTACAGATGCAAGCTTAATCTATCTCTAGAATTTTCTAGCAATTTTCCATCTGATGAGTGCACTGTGATGAGATATCCATAAAACTTTTCTTGAAATTAATACAAAATTAACTAACTTTGGTAGTCAAATATTACTAATGTACAAAAGCTATAAGTATTTCATAATAGTAAATGTGTTAAATGCATTGTGTTACTTAGTGCAGAAAGCCAGCTATGTAAACAATGTCACTATTGGTACTGGCATTTGAAGTGCATTTTTTTTTCAGCCTAGATTCTGCAATTCTTTCATATAATGACTCCTTTTCTACAGCCATTGCCTAACTTGCTCAAATTATCAAATTCTACTTTTAGCGGCAACTAAAAAAATATGCTTGTAATAGACAAAAGATAACTTTCATTTATGCAATGTGAATTTAAAAGATGTTCATATTATTGATAGTGAAAGGTTTTTCCTGTAGATAATGTTAAAATTGTTATTAAGTAATTCTTAAGTGATTATGAAAAATAAAGATCTTAATTATTTTTTCTCAGTATTAGCTTACATTTTTATTTCAATGTTCTAATGGAATCAATATACAAAAAAAAAATTTATTCTTAAATGCTTAATCTAACCCCAAGACAATGTGTAGTATTGATTGCTAATTAATGCAGGGAATTAAAAGTGAAAACTAGACAGATTAATTTTAGCAAAATGGAAAATAGTTTAAATTTCATTTTTATATTCAATCTGAATTTTCATTCATTTAAAAAGAAAAGTTTTTACACTTATGGAAAGGTTAATATGATCAAAACTTATATATAATGCTACTTTACAATATATAACATTCAAATACCATCCCTAATTAAATCTCTATAAAAATAAAAGTGGGTGTAGAGAGTTAGTATAGAGTAATAGTTTGCTAGTTCACTAGTCTTAAAAATTTGATCATTATGAGGTGATCTATTTTTGTGGTCCTCTACCAGATTAATTTAAGCATAGTAAAAATGTTAAAATCATAAAAAATAGACAATGAGGTTTTTTTTTAATAGAATCTCAGTGGTAAAGAAGATAGAAGATAATAAATTTCCATACAAAATATACAACCATGAAAATTAACTAAAAATAACTCAGGATTTTTTAAGAAACAGCAGGAGCAACTTACCTTTGAGATTAAGAGTTTTATGTCTGTCCCAGCAGTTTTGGACACTCTATAAAAGAAAAAAATACAAAACTGAACTTGAAATATTGGGCAAATTTTATAGCTGTGTCTGATAACTTGTACAATAAAATTATATATATCCACATTATTTAGGTCATGAAGAAGTTTCAAACACTTTTAATCAGATGAGCTTTTAGATTTATAGTTAGAGAATTCAGTGTTCCATATTGTGATGCATATACAAATTAAAAATAACTTTTAGGCAAATCAGTGATTAGTAAAAAGAATTATCATGATACTGAATATGCTATATAAAGAAAACCTGACAGATCAATACAAGGCAATATCAAATTTAAGATATTACAATTGCTTGATAATTTTGTTAACAACAAATAAAGTATCACAAATACTTTCCAGTTCATTGCAAGAGTGGACAAATAAATCAACCAAAAAAAAAAATTAAGAAAACAAAAACAAAAACAAAACATATCTAATTATAGAGGATTCTTTTTCTTGGAACGAAAAAGAAAAAGAAAAGTAAATACATAATAGTTAACTTAGTAAGAAGCTTGTTTTGGTAAACAAATGAATTTTGGGTAATCAAACAACTGACTAGTAAATTGAATATTTCTAATACTTTTAGATAATTTTACTAAGGTGAGTCAAAAGTTTTGCAGTATTTTGGTACATACTAATTTGTGATGCCTACATTACATGATCAAAGCAATTCAAGGCGTTGAAGGCATTCACTGTTAGTTGTTAGTATCATGTTAGTTAATGTGCTGATATATAGTACATTGCTTCACTCCATGTGCAATTTAAAAGCTGAACAGATGAATATGCAACATAGTCTAATTTAGGAACTTATGCTTTAGACATTTAAACTAGGTCATAACACCTTACAAGCAACCAAAAACATTTGTTTTGTGAAAGGTGAAGATGCATTTGATCACATTACAGTAATCAGATGGTTAAAAATTTTTTACTTGGATTGCAAGAACCTTAACAATCAGGCAAGATCAAATAGACCTAAATCCATAGATTCCAAACCCTAAAGGCAAATCTGATGAGCTTGGTATCTCACAGTCCAGTATGGTTAGTTACCTTCACAACTTAAAGCATCTGGAGCTGCTGAATTGTGCCTTACATTACCAAAGTATTGCAAAACTTTTGACTCACCCAAGTAATATGGTTCTATAATCTTGGAAACAACTTTCTTGTTAATCATTGGAAAATATTATGTTCTTTAGCCTGTTAAAATCTTCGATTAACAATTACTGGTTAAAAAAAATAAAGGAAACTTTTTTAAAAATAAGTTAGCTGCCAAAACAAATTATTTTAGCAGGAAATCTCAATAACAGTATTTTCCTTGACAGAAAGCAAACATTATTACAAAATGAAACTCTAGCCATATTACATTATCAGTTGGATTAATAATATATTTTACATGCTTTAGTTGAGAAAATCATATTTCATAACTGATATTCTCACGACTTAAATGATATGCAAATCTCTGCTGCAGGAGCATTGCCTGTACTTATTTTCTTTTTCTTGTTACATTCATTTATTCATGTCAATTGATCATTTCTGTTTTCTTAGAGAACAATTATTTTCTATTCTGTTCTTTTATTTTTGTTTAGTTTTACTTTTTTGTCTCCAGTAATAAACATGTTGACAAGATATATATTTACACACCCCTCCATATTAGCAAGACGTGACACAAGGTCAAATTTTAAGCAGAAGTTAACAGGCTTGAATTCAGAGTTTTCCTTCTCCTACACTAGTTGCCATACTAAGGTTAAAGAGCCCAGTCTGCTCTACTATTTACTCATAGCTGGAGGGAGAATAGTTGGATTCATACCTTTCCCAAGGGTATTAGCACAATGTGAAATGCAAACAGCCTCATTCCAAATTTGAACTCGGGTCACCGTGTCCATTTCCTATGACAGTAACCATTACGAGCGCCTCCATAAAACATGTTAACTATAGGCAAAAAAAAATGTGATGACTATTGGCAAAAAACATTCATATATCAAGGTTTACATCTGAAGACAATACAACAGATTCAGAAAAACAGATAGTTATTCCCATATAGGGCACAGAGATAAATAAAATTTATTATCATGAAATCAGCTATATGTGAATGTTAGCCAAAGAAGCTAAAAGATGAATTGTACACATTTGCATATTCCAAGAAAGTGAACATAAATGGTTTTAGAGGAGGTATCTCTAGAATTGTCTTATATATTTTGTGTGTGTGTGTGAGAGAAAGAGGAACAACTCAAGTCAATATCTTAAAGTCAAGAGAGAGGCAAGAATAGAAAGTATTATCTGGTCACTTATTTATTACATATCTTCTACAGATATAAAGACAGTTAATAACTGAATAGCCAAAAGGAATCACATTTTGGTATAAGATGGAGAAGAAACCATATTGCTTTCTGAGAAGGAAATACTTAGGATAAACATTATATGAATACTAAGGACAGAGAAAGTAAGATCCTATATTCTATGCTGAAAAATAGGTCATGACTGGTAACAACTAAATGAAAGAATTGTTTAAGTCAGGCATCAGTGAAAACACCATCAGTGAATTTTGAACAGTAGATAATTATTATTGAAAAAATAAAGCTGAATTCATTTACAAGGTACTATTAAATCTATTAATAAATATAAAATATATAGCACTAGTATAGTACATAACTGAAAAGATCCAGGCTGTTAAAAATTAACAGCATGTAATCAAAGTAGTGAGTATACATTAAATGATTCAACATTAGGCCCAGACAATCAGGATATAGAAATGATATGCATTCAACTAGTAAATTGTTAGCATAAAATAACTGTAACTGACCAAACTGAGATTCCAAGCATCTGGATAAATAAACCATTTCAAAGTTTGTAGTTAAAATTTCACACTATTCTACAATACAAAAACCTTAGATTTTAAAGAATAAACATAGATTATTAAAAAAGAACACATGACAATAAATTACATGAACTTTTTTTTTATTTTAGATTTCTGTGTATCTAGATAAATAAAAACATGTTATTGGTGATATGAGAATAGTACTTCTACTTTTTACCAGTGAATAAATAAGTGTATAATTTTAATAAATGCTTTCTCTTGAATTTTTCATTACACCTGCTTGTAAATTTAATCTTACATAAACATCTTATTCCTTAGATAGTAAGTTGTTGACCAGGGTCAAGGATAACCCGAAGGCTCCCTTCTCAATAGCTACTACACCAAGGTGTAGGGGAGGGTGCCACTCCTTTCCCTGGATTGCTCCATCTAACCCTTGATCCCTACCTTATAATGCTGAGTATTAAGTAAGGCGGAATCAAGTACCATTTTTTGAGTCTTTGGTATGACTTGACCTGGGATTTAAGCCTGGTCCCAGACTATTGGTGAACACTCTATTCATTAGGCCAATGGCCCGATTGCAAGAGAAGTACTTAAATATCATCATCATCATCATCATGTCGCGCCGCCTGCGCGGATATCCCTGACCGTCTCTCGCCATCTCTCCCTATCATTCATCGCCTCCGGCAGGTCTTCAGGGTTACATCCCGTGTCCTCACATAGCTGCTGTATGTAAGTTCGTGCTGGTCGTCCCACTCTTGCACATCCATGAGTGGGGGTCCACAGGAGTACATCGCTTATGAGCTCGTCCTTGCTTCTCCAGCAGTGTCCTGCGTGTCTGGTTCGTCGAACTTGTATAGTTTTTGTGATGGGGGGCAAGTGTCCGTATAGTTGGAGTCTCGTGGGGTGTTGTCGCCAGGACTTGTTTAATACTGCTCTCAACATTCTTGTGTAATTTCCGTCCAGCCTCTTCTCCAGCCGCTTCGTAAGCGTCCATGTGGTGCATCCATATAGCAGTATCGACACAACCGCTGCCTGGAAGAAACCGCGTTTCATTTTATCAGTTAGGTCCGACTTCCATATGATCGAGAGCCTATCGATAGCTGTCCATGCCTTCGTCAGTCGTGTGTCGATGTCTTTCTCGGTTGATGAGACGCTGCTTCCTAGGTAGGTGAATTTGTCGACTAGTTTCAGAGAGGCTCCGTCTAGTGTGGCAATGTTGCCCGTTTGGTTGTAACACATATATTCGGTTTTGTTTGCATTGACATGGAGGCCAATGCCAGCTGCGGCTCGTTCCAGACTATGCAGTAGTGTCTCTGCTTGATTAGGAGTATTCGCTAGTAACGCCAAGTCATCAGCGTAGTCGGCGTCCGTGATTGTTTTTGCGGGGTATCTTTTGCTTCTTCTCTTGGTCAGCTCGAAGCCATTTTCTCTGATTTTGTCGATCGAAGTCCTAAGCACATAGTCTAGACAGATGATAAAGAGGTACGGGGCTAGTGTGTCTCCTTGTAGTACTCCTGCAACAATGTCGAAGTATTCCGTGTCTCCATCTGGTGAACGTACTTTCACTTTGGTGTTTCTGTAGAGAATCATTATCACTACTACGGTTTCTTTTGGTAGGCCGTATGCTAGTAGGATTTGCTCCATCTTCCCTCTGGTTCCCAAAAAGAAAGAAATGTGTAAGTAGAAGAAACTTTTTTGCGAGGACGGCAAGATGTTTCTTCACAGTTTAGGAAGAAGACATGCCATTTTCCGCCTCTCGACCGGACGGGGCCCCGAGACAAGGGATCTCGGAGCCGCAATGTGCGTTCGAGGTGTCGATGTTCACTGAGTCCTGCAATTTGCATCAGTTCTCACGGCTGGCCGCGCTCTTCATCGACGGACGAGCCGAGTGATCCCCCGTCCAGGGTTTTGTTTTGTTTTGTGGTTTTTTTAAAAAGTGGTTTTTGGTTTTGCGGTTTTGGCAAGTGTGCGAGGAGCAACGAGAGACGACGGGAGGTGTACGAGTAAGAAGAGGCGACAGCGGCGGTGGAGACAGCAACACCTACCACTTCCTCGTCCTTACCCAGACCTATACAGGCAGCGGCAGCTGCCGCCTCTGCAAATGAATGTGGAAATTATATATATATATATATATTGCTATATTTATAAGTAAAGAGTGCTCAACATCAGTGATAAAGCATATACGTGGTGCCTTCAGTAAGTTTCCAGACTTTTTTGTACAGGCATTTAAAATTGTCGTAGACTCTTGAAAATTCAGTATGTTATTGCTATACATCTTATGAGATGACTGACCAATTTTTATGATTTTAGGTTCAAACCAACAGCTACAGCAGCAATTGGAATACACCCTACTAAAGCCCGATGGTTACAGCTGGTGAATTTCAAAAATGCAATCTGGACTTGAAGACACTTTAGAAGAATGATATGCAATAAAATTCTGTTTTAAACTTGAAAAAGATGCCACAGAAATGTATGGAATACTTCAAACTGCTTTTGGAGCATCTTGCATGAATCGAGCATCAGTTTTTGAGTGGCATAAGAGATTCAAGGAAGGCAGGGAGTCTGTGAGGGATGATGAGAGGTGTGGGAGGAGTAAGGAAGTCAATAGACCAGAGTTGATTGGCCAAAGGGTTAGGGTTACTATATATATATATATATATATATATATATATATATATATATATATACACACACACACACACACACAGAAATACCCAGGGTAGATAGATATATAGATATACCAAGCACATATATATAAATCAGTATATACTAAACATATATATATATGTCAACTCTAGCTCATGACTGTTTCTTAGGCTAAGAACAATTTTGTTAAATTGTAGATAGCTCAAGTGATGAGTATCATATATATATATTTTCTACCAACCCCTCTGCATAAGCAGGATGTGATACAAGATCAATTTTTAAGTTGAGCTTAATAGATTTAAATTCAGAGTTTTCCTTCTCTTAGACTGGTTGCCATACCAAGGTTAAAGAACCCAATCTGTTCAAGTATTTACTCGTATCCAGAGTGAAAATAGTTGGATTCATACCTTTCCCAAGGGTTTTAGCACTATGTGAAATGCAAACAGCCTCATCCAGGATTTGACCTCAGTTCACTGTGTTCATTTCCTACAACAATAACCATTGCACCACAAACGCCTATATATATATATATATATATATATATATATATATATATAAAATCGAATTAATAAGAAAAGAGTATAAAGAGTACCTTATGCTATTGTAATATAGTAAGTTAAAAACTTAAAATATGAAATTATGTTGCCTGCATAACTATTACCAAGAGTTTCATTTATTGCCACAATGAGGAAAAGGATGAAATGATTTGATTAGATACAACAGAGAAGAAACTTTACTCTTCTCCCCTATCTGATGATTGTGGCAACACATGAAACTTTGAGAAATGGAGCAAATCTTTTTATTTGTTTGTGAATAGCAAAATGTTAGTCAGATTGAATGAATGTAGAAATCAGGAAGAATTCAGGGTTTCTAGCACTTTTGGGTTTGTCTCTAAAATGGTACAATTTGTTTTTATAGGATTTGAATAAGGTTAATTTTCATTGTGTTTTAAAGAATGATGTGAATTAGCTTTTTTACATTGCAGATGATTTCTACATCACAACACATTCATCTTAATATGATCATATCTGATAAATAGGAAAACAGTATCAGCATCTTTATTAGCATTTCAAAACATTTCAATTGTGTTTGAAAATGCTCATATGATAAAGAGAAAATCAAAAAATGATCTAAACAATTATGAAAATTTGGAACATGATAATTTCCATCAACATTTGAACTTTTTTCAATAACAGCCTCCTATTAAGTTGATGCAAAAAATTTCCCAATTTATTCCTACAATTATTTGCTGCATATGAGGCACTGTTATGCAATAAAATTACCCATTTATTTCCCTACCTAAAAAAATCACCCATTTATTTCCCTACCTTTTGGCTTCCAATGCTTTATTCAAACAAACCAATTGTTCACTTTAGTAATGCATAGTTACAATTTGTTCAGGTTACATCAATTCATAACAATGTGGCATTTCATTTGATTCCTACACTTTATCCACTAAATTCCCTAGAGACAAGTTGAGATATTGAAAGCTGCCTTGGATCTTGTCACAATTTTTGGATTTTGATTATTGCAATAAATTCATTTTTTTTTTCATCTTCAGTGACAATCTTGTTCTAGTCACTAAAAGTTAATACTACCATATACTACAGTTGACTGAGAGTACAAGCAATAAAGAACTGAATATACTTTAAAGTCCCTTCAGAGATTTCCCAAATATTATGCAAAAGAAGGTATTAGAAATGCTTGTCTTTTTAATTGTATTTTAAGAAAGAACATTTTATAATTTAATGAAAGTGGCAACAACATTCAAACAATATTGTTTTGATCTACTACAAGTTGTTTTTATTTTGTGTTTACTATAGATAAAAAAAAATTTTCTTCTGTTCCAAGAAGTTTCTACTGTCTCAAATTTTAAATTTACCTGACAAGTACAGCCACAAATAGTCATGATTACATAATTTAGATGCCCCTGTATTCAATTAGACAAATGTATTCAATTTTCTTCATAATTCATCAAAATAATAACAGCCACAGGTATATATTCATTAAGTACTTTCTATAAGGCATAAACTTTAATTTTTAATTATAAATAACTTCAGAAATGACATAGGTTGAATTATATGTAAGTATTAAGAATAAACCAAAAATTATTTTAAAAATATTACAGAAAAAAATGTTCATAATAATTCACATCATATGATAATGTAATATCAATATAATATATGCTGTAATTTGAATCAAAATAAATAACTATGAGCATTAAATATTTTATATATAAAAGTTGTTTTTATTAAATATCATATTAAGAGTTTTATTACATTGAATTTATTTAAAACATTCATTTGAATAAAAACTATAAAGAATTTTTTCTGTAAAATAATAAAACACAAAATATAAAGTAAGGAAATAAAATTGTTAGTTTCTTAATTAGCTATTACACAAAATTGATAGTTTCCTAAGTATAAAGTTATTGTAAAAAGTTCAAAAGCAAATTTTAAAATATAAATACTAAAATAAATGAGCAATATAAATAGAAACGATTTGGAAGTTTAAAGAATATATTATTAAGTGTCACGTGGTGTCCCACTGAGACGATAAAAATAAGATTACTACTATCCTCGTGTTCGAATTAACAGTAGCAAACCGTCAAAGAATGACTGTTAAGAAAGAATGTGGGTCACAGTGGAGACCAGATGTTTGTACTTGGTGACCTCACTCGGGTCGCCTGACACGGGAAGGAAGAAGGTAGAAGCCAAACGATTGGCTGGGACCCCAAAACGGAAGTGGGGACTCCTTCCCGTCAGCGAAAATAGATAATAAGAAAGTTAGTTGTTGGACAGGGTTCGTGGCGGACGGAACTAAAGCCAATAACTCCGGGTAAAAGAAGAGCCCGTTAAAGAAGAAAGATTCTCCACAGGAATCCATCTAAATAAGATAAGTAACTTTGGGACTGTTTCTCCTTATACCCAATTTTATATACTCTCTCTCTCTCTCTCTCTTTCTCAATTTGAAGAAAAACGAAAGAAAAGAAAAGAAGAAAGACAGTAATGTTCATGGACAACTCATTTATGATATATTGGACACGTTGAAGGTGTATATCTATGTAGTAAAAGATTGATATATTTTAATGTTCCCACGTGCTTGAAGTTGTTATTTATAGTATCTGCTACGAATTTGTTATGTCATGTTTCTTTTTCAGCTTCTATTCGCCTTATGATATGCTCGCTTAAAATTGTCCTATAAATTCCTTCAAATTCTTATACAGGGAACCGGAGTTGCCGACTACTACAATATAATATTATTATGTCTAAACCTAGAGGTCCATATCTTCCATTGTTCTAGGGGAGGAAGACTAGCGGCCTTGGTGGGTGTGTGTATAGTGTGAAATTTGGAACCCCTTGCCAGTGGCAGTCAGTCTGGCCATAAATTAATCCCCCACATAATATGCCGGTTCTTATATGCCCGAGAAAAAAAACTCTGAACAAGGACTTATTCTACAAGGGATCAAGTGCCAACCTGCCCCGTCTTCACACGTGCGAAAATAAAGTCCCGTTTTGGGATTTTAAAGAATTTGCCGTCACATAAGACTGAATTTGTATTTTTATTTAGACATTTAAGTGACATTGTATCAAAGTTTAAATAAGAAAACTCAAACCCATATCCTAACACTTCATGAGAAATGAAAAGTCAAAATGGATTGAGTTTTTCTTGTTTACACCAGTAAGTAATAGTTTATAAAGGAGAATATAACCAAGCTTGTTTAACAAGATAATATTGCTTTTCAACTAGTGTTTATACTTTATCAAAAGACAATCTGATTTTAGAACATAAAAAATTACATTGTGTGTGTGTGTGTATATATATATATATATATATATATATATATATATTTTTTTTTTTTTTTATCATACAACATGCGAGAACATGTCCAATACTCTATCCACATCAGCCACCAACCTCTATATATATATATATATATATATATAGGATAGTGTGTTATTCTTTTATTCTTCAGGTGATGAACTTTTCTAGGTCAATAGCAAAGTAATTTATTCTTACATATGAGAAAATCTGGAAAGAAGATAAAAAGAATTACTCTGAAATTAGCCACAAATGCAATTAGAACAGTTTAAAATTTACTAAAGTCTTAGTGTTTTCAAATCAAAGATGTTATCTCGCATTTAACATTTCAAGAATATTTTATGATTCATTTCAATCAAAGGAATGATGTATTCTAAAGATAATTCTAATATTTAATAAGTGGAGGTCATTCATTTGGAACAGGAAACACTCCTAATTGTGAGTTAACTACTCAGTTAACTACAAATAATTACTAATTGTAAAATCCAACCACACTTCTCAAATATGACAAAATTAGACATATAATTATTTGTGCATTATTAAAATTGTTCCACACATTAAATTTTTTAGACATTAGAAATTATTTTATATTTGGTAGTGAAATTAATATTTTAGATTAAAAGTTTCTTTTATAGAATGGACAGGAAGACATGTTACATTTTGATCTAAACCAAAAAGTACAGATGGAAATATTTTTTTTTGCTATGCACTACTTATTCATTAACTATAATATCACAACCATTTTATCAAATAAACAATTCCAAAAGTCTTTTTAAAAGAAACATTTGAAAAAGCCAATTTAAATTTTTGTTTGAACATCATAAAATCACCTGAAGACAGCCAGAGGCGAAATTTGGCTGAAACGTAGTAAGAAAAACAACAAAAACTACCAAATAAAAAAGTCCGCAATAAAATTAATACTCATCATAAAAACATATCTTATTTGATCTATATGATTACTTGATACTCTTATTCTAAATGTTGATTGATTGATGTTAATGACATGTAAATCTATCTAGGGTTATTTTATGCATGGAAGTTAGGGAATCATTTTCATTGTACGAGGATCATTAAATTATTTTCCAGACTTTTTTCGTATGGGCACTTTTATTGATAGTACACACATAAAACTCTAGTCCCCTTCGAAGTAATCTCCTCCAGCTGCAATGCACTTGTACTATTCCAACAACTTCTGAAAGGCCCCATGGAAGTCCTCTTGTGTCAGTGTGTCAATGACTTTCATCACAGCTTCTTTCATCTCCTCAACTGTCTCATAATGACAGCCTCTGAGCTTAGGGAATAACCAAAAGTCACAGGCAAGGTCTGGACTATAGGGAGGGTGACAAACTGTCTTGATGCCCATCTTGGTCAAATAGTCGGTGACAAGGATGGAGTTGTGGACTGGTGCATTGTCCTGGTAGAAATGCCACTGAGCCGATTTGAACAGTGCTGGCCTCTTCCAACAGAATCTCTTCCTGAACTTCTTTAAAAGCTCAACATAGTAACCCTAACCCTTTGGCCAATCAACTCTGGTCTACTGACTTCCTTACTCCTCCTCCCACACCTCTCATCATCCCTCACAGACTCCCTGCCTTCCTTGAATCTCTTATGCCACTCAAAAACTGATGTTCAATTCATGCAAGATGGTCCAAAAGCAGTTTGAAGCATACCATACGTTTCTGTAGCATTTTTTCCAAGTTTAAAACAGAATTTTATTGCATATCGTTCTTCTAAAGTGTCTTCAAGTCCAGATTGCATTTTTGAAATTCACCAGCTGTAACAATCGGGCTTTAGTAGGGTGTATTCCAATTGCTGCTGTAGCTGTTTATTTGAACCTGTAATCATAAAACCTGGTCAGTCATCTCATAAGATGTATAGCAATAATATACTGAATTTTCAAGAGTCTCCGGCGATTTTAAATGCCTGGTTTTTGGGCAGTTGCACACAGTCCTATCAAATATGAATAAGTTTTAAAAAGATCTAGTAGACCCATAGATGGGATCCTAACAGGTTGTACCACTCTGGGTCAGAGTGGACCTGAGAGTAATGGCAATGAAGGGGTACTCCATACTCCTCAAAACTATGCCTTACAATCAGGTGTAGTCTAGTTTCATAAAAAGGACACCCCTCTGAAAGAGGATACAGTCAGCATATTCTCAGTCCCATCAACAGGGAAATTTTATTCCAAAGAGTAAAAGTAGTGCATTGATTAACTCATTAATCTGCTTAAGTTTTCATTCTACTGATATTAGATTCTCAACAAATTCTATTACTTTTGAGAAAGCAACTTAAATAGCTTCTGCTCTCCTTTCCCAGATCTGTATGAGACAGTTTACAGAAAAATTAACTTTTTCTTTTTAACTATTGTTGTTCTTTGCCATTTTTCTGAATAATCATAAGATTATTCAGAAAAATGGCAAAGAACAATATAACATCAAAATAGACTCACAGTTTATTCATCAATATATGAGTCAGTTTTTGATATCAACCATTTGAGATTAATAATGCCAATTAAATTATATAATTATAAAATAAACATTCCCTTAAGGTATCTTATATACTTTATAAGCTCTTCAGTCTTTTCACTAATATTCATATAAATATTAACAACTAAAGGGAAAATATTAAAATCAATAAATGAAACTTACAAAGAGTTGTTGAATTATTTTGTTCCATGGTTTTACACCATTTAATTCACAGCCCTTTTTGTATGCATCAACAAGTTCCTCTGCAGTACATATGGGAGCTGAAAAGAGAGAACACAATTACTGAAGCTTGCAATACACAATAAATGCTAAGCAGAAACCATCATTACAAATGGTGAGTTTTCAACAAACAAGGTCATACAATTCACAAAAAACGACAAATTTTTCTTTTTGTAATTTTTCAGCTGATTCAATTTTAATCTTCTCAACATAGTTTATAATTTGAAATTATATAAATATCAAGTTCTTACTTAAATTTTCTCAAATTTATTCAAGGACATCATATTTCATTTTCAGAGACTATTAGACTATCTTTATAGTCTATCATTTTTGGAGAGAAACTATCTTTTTAGCCTATCATTGAACATAGACCATTTAAAATCAATATGTGCATCATTATATACCAGAGGTTTTTTTATCAAGAAACTTTATCAAGATTTATTAGCTAAAAAGTTCTTTTGGTTTAAGTTAAAAAAAAAATTCTAATTTTTTAAATTAATTTTATTACTGTTTCATATCTATTTTGCCATCTTTCAGTCAACTCTGTAATTCTATTCTTACAGAATTTTGTGCCTATTGCAGTCCTTGGGTGAAATCATTTTTTTCATTAAGATAATTGAGAAAAAAAACACTTAACAACCAAGGGTGCAAAACCTAGGAAACATGGTAGATGAGAGAAAACATCCCAGATAAACAATAACATTTTTATTCTGGTAGCAATAAAAGGATAATATTCAACCAAGATAATGCCAGAATTTATGTACAAAATCAACTTAGTACAAACAATTTTTCATGTTTAATTTGGATATTTTGAGTATGTTGATAATCTCCTATATTTTCATTTCACTGTAAATCAAACTCAACTGAGGAGCAAGAAATCTCCAGCCAACATAAAATTTTACAAACTACTTTTGATATAGCTCTTTACTTTCAATTCTACAAATCTTATATTTGAGTTGCATTTTAAAGTAAAAAAGCATATCTTGAAAATGCTGTTTATTTTCTTTTATTTTAAATGTTAGAATAAATAACATTATATTTATTGGTTTTGACAAACTTTCTTAAAAAAAAAAAAAAGAAAAAAAAAGTGATATAATAGCTGTAAGTAAGAAAGCATGGAAGTTCTTTAAAATGAAGACAACTTCTTTCTTCAAATGAATGAGATTATGTTTAAATGTACAGCTGGTGCGAAAAAAAGCCTTAACTCTAACAGTGCAGCATCACCCACACATTGGACAAAAATTCTGTTATCTGCAATTGGATGGGCATGTGACTGTTGTTCATGCCTGTACTGGAGTCACTCTTCATGAGTACAATCAGTCTCAAAAATCATCATGGTCAGATGATATGTCTATCACTATCCTCAGTGGTTGGCTGCATATATCTCTAGTTCAACAGAAGAAATGCCACCATTTTTTTAGAACAGCTGTCATGAAAAAAAATTTAAAAAAATTTTTTTTACAAGAACTTAATTAAAACTAATGACAACAGTTAACTTTATTGACTACTCAATATATTGTTTTGTAAGTTTTGTTCTGATTTTGATAAAAGATCCAAGACTTTTCAGATTACAAATGATAAAAATAGGAAAATCTGCTCAAGACTGGAATAATTAGAAGTTAATAATAATTTATATTTAGCACAATTGAATCTTAATGGATAAGAAAAACTGTTGGTATATTTAGAACAAGGGCTAAACTTAAAGTTGCCATTTAGTAATTTCCATTTATATAGCTACAGAATATCTTTATATGATGCTGCATACATAATTATCTCAGGATGAGAGTTCCTTTTTTCTGCGCATGTGACGTCGAGGGCAGTCTGGTACTTGACCCTTCGCAAAATAAGTCCTAGTCAAGACTCCTATTTCGGACATACGGTAAACTGGCAAATAATGTGGGGGTTAATTTAGGGCTAGACTGATCTCCGACACTGGTAAGGGGGTTTCCAATTCACTTTCACATACTCCAAGTCCTTCGTTTTCCTACCCCCGCATATAACGGAAAAAATGGACGTCAAGGTTAGAAAATATTAACCGTAGTCAAATTCCAAAAATTCCCTTGTAATGTTTTAAGGTGAATAAGACATTTAGCAAGAATTAATGAAAGCGATACGAAGCTGAAACAGATATGTGCAAAAGAAGGCGACTTGATAGAAGAAACAACACAACCAATAGATTTCAACACAAGGTGCATTTAAAATATAACAAAATTTTAATAGGCGACAACCAAACAAATAATGATAATATTTAAGAAACAGTTCCTTTTCCTTTTCTCTTTTCTTTTTAAAATACCGGCTATATTAAGCCAACAGGAAGCATCAAACATAAATGTCTCTCAACAGTCCTTTTCTTCTTTCTCCTTTTTTCTTTCTTTTACTTGAGAAAGTATCTAAGTCACCGTTCATTCACTAATTTTCTAATGATGAAACAGAATCCTTTCAGTTTCTCTCGTTCTTTTTTTGAATACATATAATTCCACAATATTTAGGAAGGGTAGGAGGAAAAACAGTTCAAGTTGTACTTATCTTGACAAGGCTTAATTTTCAGGTTCCTTTTTTTTTTTTACGGGCAAGTGACATCGGCTGAATCAGCGCCTTTCTGCTGACTTCTGTCCAAAGATTCTGTTCTACTCTTTTTATGGGAGACTTTCCCCGGAGTTGGCTAAATTGGTGTCTCTCTCTCACCAATGTCTGTCCAGAACTAAACTTTCTTTTCCAAATTTTCTCTAACAAAAAAGATGGCATTTGGCGCTAATGGTCTACTAGCCAATCATTTGACTTTTTCCTTCTCCCACCATTGAATCCGGTCATGATACCAGAGTGACCTGGATTCCTTTCTTTGTTCAACAGGCAGCTGGTCATAGAGTGCGAAGAATTTTGTTCATATCTCCTTTTAACGGTCAGCCTTTGTGCCTGTTGATTCAAACATCTTAGGGTAGGGGAATTGACCTCCCTTCCCCTCTCTCAGTAGTATACCACTTCACATTTATTATAAATGAAATAAGTTATAAAATCATTCAGAAATTAACAATGAATAAAACATTAAATTTTCTACAAAGGAATCTCCTAGACATTCAACACAACTATTCCAATGTCAGATTTAGGTCTAGTGAGTATGTAAGACATTGCTCTTTTAAAATCCTGTCTTTTGTCAAACTGCTGTTTAAAAGCATAGAGTCTGGCTTAATAATTTCTTTCAAATTGGTATCTTCATTATAATTGTTGCTTAGTTGTGCACACAACTCCATTTAAATCTGTAGTTGTATAATCTTCAGTATTACTTGGTATAAAATTAGGTTTCTGTATTTCTACTGCACTTTTAAGTACTTGAAAACCAATTGGGTAATGATTACTTAGGGAGTTTTTTCAACTTGGTTGGCTAATAAATTAGCTATATCCTGTCTTTCTGTACATTTAGTCCCATCAGATCTATTTAGATTTACAGTGGTGATAGTCAATATTAGAAAAAGGATTTACAGAATTCACATTTATCATTTTTAATGTTATGGCATGTCTGCAAAGACTTACTGATAGTTCTATAAATTGTTAGTTATTGGTTGGATTCTAAACTTTTGTGATACTTTTTACCCACAAATCAATAACTTCTTTACACTCAACAATAAACCAGGGTTTATGTCTATGTGGATTAGCAGAGGATTTAAGAATTGTTTGTGGTGTGGTATCAACTATTAAGTGAGTGAAAGAAATCAGTCAGTCTTTTATATTTGTAAATGTTTGATCATAAATAATAGGCAAAGGTCAATAAATGCAGACCAGTTATCTCTATGAAGCTGCTACTTATGACCTCTCTCCTCCCACACTGGTTTCTTAATATGAAAAACAAAAATAGGTAGAAATGATCACTCTTACATTGATTATAATAGAATTTCTACCAGAAATCCATGAGACTGGCTGGAAAACAAATTGATATATCTATAGCTACTACAGAACCTGAGGTTAGATAATAAGTGCATAATTTATCCTTAAAAAAGCACAAATATTTCTCATACAGATTCAATGGTTTGGACCAAGTGATGAGGATGTCAACTACCCTAGAGAATATATGTTCTATCATTTTCAGTGTTCACTGCTGCAATTGATCCAAGAATCTGTTTCCTCACAATCTGAAGCACCTATATATAAACTGACCCTGACTTTCATATTCCTGATCTTCAGTAATTTGGAGGTCTGGTGTGTTAAAAAGTTCCTGTAGGTTTCCTAATGCTATTCCAAGTAATCATTATGCAATAGACATGAGTAACACTGGGAGGTCAAACAATTCTTAGAGTCCAAACAATGGTCATGAGGGATCATATGGACTGAAACCTGTTCAACAGTTACGATTTTCATTAAATCACAAGCTTGATTGAGTCTATTAACCTGCACAAATATATCTCCTGATTTGAATTTTTTAATAATTTTTTGTATCTCTTCAATGTTGTTTTCATTTTTATTCACAATCACAAGAAAATGAGGCCAAGGTGAAGATTCTAGATCTGAATAAGTTATCATTTGTTAATTTGTTTAGTATGTCTATGTTATTTAAGTGAATTATCCATATTTAATATGAGCAGAGGTAGTTCATGCTGATATGTATTATATCAAATTAACACCATACAGTCATTTACAAATTTAGTTATGATTACTAGGTGTTTTCATTGCTATAAGAAAAAAGTTGTTTGATTTACAGTGAAATGAAAATATAGGAGATTATCAACATACTCAAAATATCCAAATTAAACATGAAAAATTGTTTGTACTAAGTTGATTTTGTACATAAATTCTGGCATTATCTTGGTTGAATATTATCCTTTTATTGCTACCAGAATAAAAATGTTATTGTTTATCTGGGATGTTTTCTCTCATCTACCATGTTTCCTAGGTTTTGCACCCTTGGTTGTTAAGTGTTTTTTTTCTCAATTATCTTAATGAAAAAAATGATTTCACCCAAGGACTGCAATAGGCACAAAATTCTGTAAGAATAGAATTACAGAGTTGACTGAAAGATGGCAAAATAGATATGAAACAGTAATAAAATTAATTTAAAAAATTAGAATTTTTTTAAAACTTAAACCAAAAAGACAATATCTGTCAGATTCAGTCCAACAATTTCCAATAATTATTGCCTTTGATGGCCATGGCAAAACTGAGCTTAAGAGGAAATTGGAACCTTTCAAATTCAAATGGTAAGTCAGTTGATCTCCAAGCTATTCTGTAGATGAAGCTGTTGTCTCCGGCAATTGCAAGGTTTAGGAAAACTGAAAGGGGCCGTAAATTTTTCCTCCTTCTAGACTGGTTGTTTTACAAAAGCTAAAGAGATCAGTACGCCCAAATATTTATCCATAACGGGAGGGAACAGATGGGTTCATGGCTTTCCCAATAATAGTAGCACAAAGGGAAATGCACTCAGGCTCGTCCAGGATTTGAACTGGATGAATTTCCTACAACGATGACCGTTACGTTAAGTACGACTCCACAAACATATCTTTAATGTTTATTTCAAAGAAGTTATCACGAGATATCAGGTTTGTCCATGACATCAACATTTTTTAAAGTTTAAGGGAGTTTTAATTTCCTGAAATTGAATTTTTGGCATATCAGGTTTGTGCCGGAGCTGGATGCAAGATTTCTCTAGTGTTGTTTTTGTTTTATTTTAATATCCAGCAAAATTGAATATCCTGTTTTTCATGTTCAGCGTCAGAAATCTGACCGGAGACGAAGTCCAATACATCACTAAAAAATAAAAAAATAAAAAATAAAAATTAAATGTAAATATCCGGTTGGGTTGGGTTTTATGGCATATCAACCGTCGTAGGTTATTTAATGCCAAATCCTCTTTATACATATGATTTGTAAACGCATAGTTTTTAAATAACATTTTTAATCGAGTCAGAGCTAATTTGTTTGCAGACAGTTAAATGGTTCAAAATATTCTAACACGAATAGTTTGATTTAGTATTATTCATTTGTTTGCACTCACTAAAAAGGTTTCGAATATTGTTATATAACATATATAATTTTATCTGTACACAGTCAAATGGTTTCAAGCATCGCTATGTAATAGCAATAATTCAGTTATGGCATACAGTTAAAGAGTTTCAAGTATTGCTAATCAACACTAATTCAATATTACTCATTCGTTTGCATACGGTTAAATGGTTCCAAATTTTGCTATGTATCACTAACAATTCGACTAGAGATCAGTTATTTGTTTACACACAGTTTAAGCGTCAAACAGTTCTATATGAGCTTATCAGGTGCTACCAGTCTAGGTCAAAGTGGACCTGGGAGCAATGGCAATGAAAGGGTACCCCAAAGCTACAGGACACTCGTTAGTAGCGGCGGGTGAGAATCTAATTCTTTTGCAAAGATGCAACTGATGCTTTCAATGGGCCCAACCGACTGGGCTAGTAAATATCCGAAGGCATTGAATCCATTGAAATGTTATTTAAAACCTCAACATAGAAAAATAATGCCATGAATATAAAATGTAACAAAAATAAATAAGCCAGAAACAAAATTAGGTTGTTGTTTTTTCTGTTAAAATAAATTAAAAAATAATTAGTTATTATTTAAAGTTACATTTTAGTTTTATTTGAAAGATAGTAACACCATAATAATCAGTATTTAAAGCAAAATAACATTACATATTAATCTTTAATACAATTTAAACCTTTAAATTCACCAAAAGTTAGACAATTTTGCCCAATTAGAGGTTACGTCAATTAAAAAGTATGATTATAATTTTAAAATACTTTTAAAAACTTTTTTGAATTTAATTAGAAACTAGAAATATCAATAAACCGATTTATGTAAAAAAAATATTCCTTACACGTTGATTGCTATATCATTTACTATGGTATTTAAATCTAAGTAGTAGGTCAAAATTAATTACAAGAGACATTCTGCGTGACTTATCATTTCCGCTAAAAACAAAATAAAAATAAACCTTTTTTTTTTTTTTTTTTTTAAGTATAGAAAATCTTATCAGCAATAGCACAAGACAACTCTGGTCTAGTTTAAGCTATGAACAGGCACACGTGATATATCGAACGAGTTCAGTTCCAGCAGGGTCATCTGGCTCATTGCACTAAGTGAGGCGATGACACGCATTAGTCCATCAGGGCACAATTCTCGGCTCGTACCCGACCTTCCTCTCCCTTAAAACTCCACTTTAAAAAAGACCTTGTGTCAAGTCCTGTCTGGTGGGAGACAGAGACAAATATCAACAATAGCTTATTTTTGTATTTAATATTGAAAAAAAAAAAAGCATGATTTTTTTTATTTTTGAAAGTACTATTAAAAAACTCAATGAAATGATTATTTTAATTCATTATCAAAATCGTGAAATAATACTCTTTAATTGCTCTTGATATTTAATTTTATACCTGGTAATAATCTACAAATATTTCATAACTCCCATAAGACTATTTTTTACATTGTTGTTTTTTTTTAATTTCCTATTTTATAACAAAATTTACATTTTTTTATCCACTTCTAAAAGCTTTTCAGAGAATAAAAACATTTACTTAAACTGTAAAAGTTTTATGTACGGTAACATTGTAAGCAAGTAGTTTAAAAAGAAAAAAATGCTTTAGTAGTTTATAAGTTAAAAATTAAAAGATATTGAATAAATTTGAATTAAAAAGTAAATGTTTTGAAAAAATAATTGAATTTCTTTTAAATTGTCGACGTCTTTCTTTAAAAGAAGCTAAAATAGAAAAATCTTTCAAAATATGACATTAGTGAAAATCAAATGAAATTTAAAGTTACAGCAAAGCGTAATAAAAATAGAATTTTTCAAAGGGACAAAACTGGAAATTGCTTTAGAAATGAGTGTTACTATAAGTTTCCATAATTTTTTTTGTCTGACATTTTTTTTATTATCTTAAAAAAACAAAACAAAAAAAAAAAACAAAACAGCTCCAAGTTTCTTGCTTTAAAATTTATATTTTTCAATTGGTAAAAACTTCTTTATTTAATAACATTTGAATTTAGCCTGTGATTAAAGAAAAGTACGTCAAAATCTAAAGCAAAATCTAAGACCCCAGAGTTTAAGCAGAACAAATATCTATACAGAATTATTTCCCAAATAATTAAAAAGAAAATTATATTTTCTATCAAACCATAGTACGAAAAGCTCTCCAAACTTTAAAAAAAAAAATTAATTAAAACTATTTTCTTCAGTTCACGCACCCCTTTAGACTTTTGTCTTTTTATAATATACAGAATGTATGTCATATCCTATATCCCTACCAATTTAATAGCGTCACATAAATTGAATAAAAAAAATAACCTGAAGAAAAGCAGCAAGTTTTTTGATAAAAGAGTTAATGTATTATAAAATTCATTAATTAATAAATGAACACTGAAAATTAAAAATCGGATAATTCCCTGTTTTTTTCCCCTCCAATCAGGGGTAGTGATTTGTTACAGAACTGAAAGGTACATGGTGGCCATGTTTGTTAGTACATAATACAAATTATTGTTTTTAATTTAAGAAGTTTTTTATTTTGAAAAAAAAAAAAAAAAAAAAAAAAATCATTAAAATATATATTTCCATTTATTTACTTGAATTGATAAATAATTTTAATAATCAATTTTTTTTATTTATCTACAACTACTGTTGTGCTATTACCTTTCAATTAAAAATCAGTATTCAAGTATTAAAGAAGGTGATGAAATTGAAATTGTTATGATGAGTTTTCAATACTATCTTCCAAGTCAGTGGAAAATCATAAAACTTATTTTATGGCACCATTATTGAACAAAAAAATGTAAACAATTTTTCAAATCAAATATCTTAGTTTCTAGTGGGGTCTAAAAATATCCTCCAATCTTTTGAATAATCACGTAAAGATCATAGAAATTTTTTTTTTTTTAATGAATTCAAAGCGTATTTGCATCATAAATTGATTGGTATGTTTTGTTGACCTACACAGTTTCAAATGCACAAAGTTTTTTGTTTTTTTTTATTATTGATTTTTAAATATTCACCATTATTTTTTTACAAATATCTTCATTTCTATAAATCATACAAAAAAAAAAAATCCTTGAAGAAGCTGCATCAGGTTATATATGATTTCGGGATCAAATTTTCATAGTTCTAGAGAAACCAGACATAGGAATTGCCTTTAAAATAATTATCATTCACTACCAGTACTTTCCTCACCTACCACTGAATGCTACAAGATTGAACTGATTAAGCTGTCATGTTCAATGGAACCCACAAAAGTCTAAGCATAATCAATGGTATTAAAGTTATGTTGATATGTTTAGAGTTTACAGATTAATATGATCAATGTAGTCTAGAAGTTCCCAAGTGGTTGACACCTACCATCATCCTATTGGATTGAACCAAGCCATTTCAATTGTGTTTCTTTGAAAGGATCCAGTCCAACTTCAACTCAATCACCATGACCCTTTTTCCCCCCAAACATAAATGGCACCCTATGGCAAACAAGATGTAGTTGTTGTATAAGACATGGAGAGAGGTCATCAAGCTAATTCTATTTCTATTGAAAAATATATGCATTCAAATGTGAGCATATGACAAAAATACAAATTGCACTTGTATATACAACAAAAACAATCAAACTTATGATTGTTGCATTGAAACATTTGTGATTACTTTGAATTATCTATTGTTGTACCGACTACTTTGACTCAGTGCATTTATATATACATTTGCTAGTCTAATACAGTATGGATAGACATGGGTGAATGTGTCCATGACAATAAGGAAAGTGCTTCATTCTTTCATTTTTGAAAAATAAAAAAATATGTTACTATGTATATTTTTAGTTTTCTTGATTCTAATATGCTGTTAATCAGTTCTTATTTTCCAAATCATATAATGAACTGGATAAATAAATTTTATTTTCATGATATTTTGATACTTTTATGTTGAAATACAAGCCATTATTGATTTAATGCAAGGCCTTGAATTAATGTAAAATGTTATGAAGATTAACTCATAATTATCATTTTGGATGTTATTTTATAGCATATCACAGCTGTCTTCTGAATTCAAATACAAAATATTCTGAGAACATAACCACTGTAGAGCTGAACTATATTGTAAATGTATATGGCTTCAGTGAGTTTTCATTCCTATCTATGATTAAATAATAATTTTTGCATGTCAATGTGCATGAAAGGAGGCCATAACAAATTTCTCAACCAGAAAAAATTTTCTTAAACCTAATTTCTTTTCTTTTTTAAATAAATATCTAACATTCATTCATTGTCAACTTTCAAGAGAGAAAAACAGATATACTTAACAGTTTATTTCTACAAGTCACTAAAATCTGCATTTATCAATATTCTCTCGTGCTATCCTGCAACAATTCTTTGCTTATTGTGTGGTGGTGGTGGTGGTAGTAGTAATGATGATGGTGATGATGATAAAAAAAAAGATCTTTTTATTCAAACTATTTTTCTCATCTTGATTGTCATAATCC
Organism: Sepioteuthis lessoniana; assembly: GCA_963585895.1. Lineage (NCBI taxonomy): Eukaryota > Metazoa > Mollusca > Cephalopoda > Myopsida > Loliginidae > Sepioteuthis > Sepioteuthis lessoniana. The sequence continues at coordinate 54,161,238 of OY757918.1, forward strand.
CAATATTTGAACAGTGGTACCTTCAGATCTTCTTCAGGTATTTGTTGTGTTCACTTATAGTCATGGAGTTCTGACCAAAAACCCAAGAAGAGACTGTTCTCATTCCACTGATCCTGTGAGGGAATAACTTGTATTAGTTAATTCTTCTGTGTTATTTCATCCTTGTAAACCAAATTATATATATTTCACTGCTTGACTGAGAGTTTGAACTTGTGATCACCAGCAAAACTGCACCACTCATAGGACAATCAGGTGGTTTATTTTGGAGCCATAAATGTTTCTTTTTTCCTGATCAAAGGCTTCTTTATATTCATTTCATGTTTAATTCTATGTTAAGCCTACTTGCATATCCTCTGATTCTTTCAATCTCAAATATTGCTTTCAATTAATATTATAATGGAGTACAATTTAGACAAGGACTACAGTTGAAATAAATCAGAAAAATAAAATTTCTCAGCAGAGAAATTAAAACAAATTAAGTCACAACTAGTTGGGTTTATTCTACTTGGGCCAAAAATTTAGGCTCCATGACTGTTATAGTTTACAGACAAAATAACAGTTCATTTTCTTGTAGTTTTTACAATTAGTTGCAGCTTATGTACCTTGAAAACTTCCACATAACACAACATAAGCAATCTTAGGATTCTAAAATATGTAGTACATAATGCACATGCAGGAAATGGATTATTTATCTTCAATAGTTGAGATTTCGCAAATTGTTTGCTTCATCTCATTTACATATTTCAAGTTAAAAAACAGATATCTAAAAATACATTAATTTTACAAAATTAATACAAACATATTTGTAATTTGAGATTTATCTGTTCTCTTTTTTTTTTGTTTAATTTGTTTTATTGTTTGGTTCAGAATCAGTTTTAAGCTTTTTGTAATGTATTAGTTAACTAATCTCACTACTGAATAATGAGAAATTCTGTCATGGTAATAAAAGGTTTTTGCTTCAAGCGATATTGAATAATGACCATGTAACCATAAAGAGACAATTTTTTTTATTGCTATATAGTAAGAACAGGTTGCATGACTGATATAAATCCCCCATAATCACATATTGTATTTTATATATAATTAGGTTATTTTAATTTATTTAGTATCTAAAAATATGTTTTTGATACAAATGTTAGATAAATTATAGAAAATTCATTTTTTCCATTCAATTTTCTTTGTCTTGCCCAAAATGCATTACATTTACTTTTAATGATAAAATGTTTGCTTTTTTTCTTAAAAAGATAAATAAATTTATCAAACAAAACAAATCAATAATACTCATGAATAATACTTTAAAATATTCTTAGAATTGAATTTTATATTTGTCAAATTTTTAAAATGTACTTATAAAAAATGATTTCAAGAGTTGCTTACTTTTCTTTATAGTTTCCAAGCTGTGATCTAAAAGGTCATTACCAGTTCCAGAACAATATATGATTTTATTTCAATAATTAAACATGAGTGTATATAACTGACACAATTTTGATTCTTTCATCCCTTCCTCTTGATTATCCCCACTGCTTTTTTTAAAATCATTTTCTCTCTTTCTCACTAAGTCTTGTTTATATTATATTCAACACCATTGATAAGAGAGTGAATATACTCATGCTGTAACAGTTAATTAACTATATGCGACACTATAAGCTCTCCTGCTCTTGGGGGCACATATTTAGGTGCAATAATGTGTAGGTGTGAGCATATCTATATATATATGTAGAATATATCTATGTATATGCATGTGGAGGTGAGCATATTTGTATGGATGTGTGTGAGTATAGGTAGCATATATACTGGACATTGGCCTAGCGGTTAGAGTGTTCGCCAATGGCCCGGGAGACCTGGGTTCAATCCCAGTTCGAGTCATACCAAAGACTCAAAAAATGGTACTTGATGCCTCCTTGCTCAACACTCAGTATTATAAGGTACGGATCAAGGGTAAAATAAAGCAATCCAGGGAAGGAGTAGCGCCCTCTCCTACACCTTGGTGTAGTAGCTATCGAAAAGAGAGCCTTCGGGTCATCCTCAACGACTATATATATGTACAAGGATGGATGTGTGAGTGTGTGTGTAGCAGTATCATAAGGATAGCTAAAAAAAAATTAGGGGGATCAGCACATTTTTATAGATGATAAAATAAAGGATTTCTTGATGGGTATGAATAGGTTAGTTTTTTAGTGTTCATTTCTAATTCAAATCTTCAGTGCTAATACAGTCAAATAAACAAGAGTATCATCTTTTTTTTAAGTACTTAAGTTTTGTGAGGTCTGGGAGGTTCTTTTCTAGAAGCAAAGGCCTCATATATTCAAGAAAGCAATCAGAAGATAGAGGAGCAATGGTAGTTGTAATGCACCCCCACATCCACTGTGGTTAATCACAGGAGAAACATAAGCAGGAAAATTAGATGACCATTAGACAGAATGAAATGAGAAACTTTGCTGTTTGTGTTGTGATAGTGAGAGATCAATGTTGCAATGTGTCACCCCCCCCCCCCCACACACACACACAGCCAGGATAAACCATAAAAATTGTCATCAATAAAAATGGCCAGACATGGGTATTTACAGAAATTTTTGTTTTTATTTTTTTCTTGTGGAGCTTACTTGAGGCTTGAACAGTTTCAACCAAAACCTATAACCAATTAATCTTGCCAGAGTTGTTTAGAAGGCAAAACTATGCAAGATGTGTTAAAAGATTGTCACATATATAATACAGTTCAGAGGTTTACTTGTAACCTTTTTTTTTTCCAGATAAAGTAGGAATACGATGGAGTTCCCTAAATCAATATTTATAGTTTGTTCAACTATGCCATCACTACTTTAACCAGCTTACACTTTACCTAACATCAATCAGTACCTGATCAAAATGTCATATATATAAAAAAAAAATTTATGGTTTAAAATATAATCAAGGTGGTTACATATAGGATATACATAAAAGACAATATTCCAGTCATATAAAAGAAAATTGTTAATGCATGCAAGAGTGAATTCCAAAAGGACTATAAATATCAATATGGAAATGTTCTAAACAGTTGAGAGTGTCTCTTATGTTACATTATAATTTATATTTGTACCCACAAAAAGTACAATTTGAACCTTAGAGATAATTTGAATCAACCCAATTTTACAGTGACATCAAGAACTTGGACAATAAAGAAAATAAATTTATTTACAAAATGATAAGGTTTATTTCAACCAGATTAATTATAATAATAAACAGAATTGCAAGTTAGAGGAAATTCAATGCTCGAGAACAATTCACCAGCACATACATTGCTCTAATTCAAGTGCATGATCTCTTGTAGTGCAACATCAATGTCATCAATCCTTACTTTTAGGAAAATTGCAATGCAGAAACAATTACTAGCAATCAATATAACAATGATTGGAAACTTAGTATGCCCAGTGATGGAAGACATATACAGGATGTTATTTCAGTAAGATAAACTCATTGCTGACAGAACCAGAATTACAAGAAAGTATCTTAAAAGAACTAATTTTATGGAATTCAAAAATCATTTGGAGAGTTATTTTTTTATGAGTTTACATGAAGGAGTATGATTGTCATAACATGCTTTAGAGACAATCCAGAAAGAAATTAAGAAAACAGGTTATAAATATTTTTCTTATGTACATATCACCACTTTGCAAATTTCAATGAAAAAGTTAAAAAAAAAAAAAAAAAAAAAAAAATCAACAACTTAAGAAATATCACATTTTTAGATATTTTTATGACATTTGAAATATACTGTACATATTTATGAATGTACATTTAATATAAAGTTAACTAATGAAATAATTTACAAATTTCTAACAAACTTTTCTTGTCAGGTTTGAAATAGAATTATGATATCAAAACTAGTTATGAATAGAAAATTGGTAAACTTGATATAAAGTTCAAAAACGAATGTAGTAAATGTATATATGTTGGCTGGTTTGTACTTTATATAATGAAATTGTTTTTGCATGAATTTTGTTAGACCAGTGGCACCATACTTCCCTTTAAAATACATCTGTTAGGAGCTCACACAGTGCTCCTTCTACTTTATCAAACATTCTGTGAGGTCCTTTATAATTACCATCAAAACTTACACTATCAATAGCTAATTTCCTTTGAGTGCAGCCTGTTCAAAGAGTTCAAAATTTGCACTTTTTGTTGAGGTCCTTTTAGAATGTGGACAACTTTCAACAAATTCTTAGTCAAATTTAAAGCCCCATTAGCAAAATTACCAAAATTTTATCTGGGTTTTTGCTTAGTGAACCATCCCTAAAAGCTTTCTTAGTCACTTGAACAATTTCAAACAAAACTTGATGTACATCTACTCACTCAGTTATTGTAAATATGACAGATACCACAAGGTCTCACAATGGCATATAACATTACAAGTAACATAACTGGAGACTATTCACACAAATACATTGAAATGCCCTTTCATTAGATTTATGGTCATTTATACTTAAAGCACCAGTTACTGCCAGATCACCAAAGTTAAATGATGAGTCTGCTTAGTACTTAGGTGACCACTTAGGAACAGCAAGTAGTGTAAATAATTTGAGGTCTGTGTGTCAAACTAAGTAAATTCTGAGATGCTCTTTGATAGGTTGTTCTTGAGATATTTAAAATGGCTGGACAGACCTTGTATGTGGGTAAGTTTGGACTAATTTTCTTGTCTCAATGACCTAGTGTTTTGGTGTTTTGGAATGTTGAATCTTCCTCTGAGAGAGTAAGTACCCTAAGAGCAAGATTTGACATTCTAAAACAATAAAAAAAACCAAAAGAGCAAGAAGATACATGATTAAAACACTGAGATAAAACAAAAACAAGCAAATTCACAGCATCTCTGAATTTTTAACAGCTTAATTAAATCATATATTGCTTCTAGTTTCTCATATTTCACTGAATCATATTTTTCTCCTTGAAAACCTACTTTGGATGACCCATTAATACAGTCATTTGTTAACACAATATAACAGAGTTATTTTTTGCTCGCCACACATGATTTCATTTTGTTAATGATAAACCAACAAAATAATTTCGGGAATTGACATTTTTACTTTCAAACATTAAGCTTGACAAAACTTTAAATTAGAACTAACTAGATAATGCTGAAATATCACTTATCAAAGAGACAGTTTTCCTTTCAAGTGACATCTTTTAACTCAAAATTTACAATTTTACATCCCAAACTGGACATCTTTAAGAAAAAGGAAAAGGTGAATACACTCATGATAAAATACTCTTTCCACTAAGATGTTAAGTAAGGATTAACTATAGAAGTAAATACAAGGTGATTTGCTACTGGCCTTCTAGTATCTCTTTCCAATGAATCTACAGCCCAACACTGAAAAAATAGTAATAATATAAGTTAAGAAACCGTATTGAGTTAGCATTATGTCAACCAATCTATTGCCTGAATAAGCTTGATTAATAGTATACAAAAAAAACTACATTATAAAAGGAACATGATAGACAAAACTTTTTATGATCACTCATATTTCTCAATGAAATGATATGTTGGAACTGCCACAATCATGGGAGCAATGAAAGTGCACAATAAAATCAAAAACAGATAATATTGCTCCATCCATTTAAGCTAATAACAAATCCAAGAAAAAAAAGACCATCATATTCAAATGTAAACAAAATTTCAGAATCATATATATAGTATCAATAGTTAACAAACTAAAAAATCTAAACTTTCATTTTATTCATTTTAAAGATACCTTAGATAAATATAAAAAAGAGAAATATAAACTCTAAATTTTGTTTCAAATGTACTGAGCAACTACATACACACATAAGTTTAGCAATTATAATATAATCCAAAATTGTTTACAAAGCTTTTTCTACACTAATTTTAACTAAATTCAGTATATAATTATTGTACATTTCCAAATAAGGGTCCCCAGAAACATTACATACTGTAATAGAGATGATCTTAAGGAAATAAAAGGCAAAATCCATGTATTAAAAGATATAACAATGAATGCAAGAAAACATACTAGAAAAGTAAAGCCGAGTTTTATAAGAACTTTGGAATAACTTAAAAATCTTAATTTTATGATTAAGAGTAAAGGTAAACAGCGCAATAGGACAATTTCACTATTTTCTATAATAATAATAATAATAATAATAATAATAAGAAGAAGAAGAAGAAGAAGAAGGTATATTATTCAGCACAAGTGATAGTTCAATAGACAAAACACTACATTATATCCATAAAATAAAAACTATTTTCTTTGAAACAATCTTCTATGTGTTAAAAATTCAATTCACAAAAATTATTGACATTTTCCAACTATTTAATGAAAGAAAAAAATCTTCCAAAAGAATAAATGCAGCTGAAATTTCATGAAATACTTTTTTATGATTAATTTATATCAGCAATTATAAATACTTCAGCTCTTTTAGTAGCTTTGCAGAAGAGTTTATGGTGACTAGAATTTCAGAGGTCATGCTGTACAACAACTCTGGAGGCACAAAAGTAACAGCAGCTGATATTGAGGTTCATACTGGCAAAAAAAACGAGACTGTCAGAGACTTGCAAATGGCAAAGTTACAATTAAGGCAAAGGGGATTTGTTGGCACAGTGGCAAGCCCAAGTTACTTTTCAGGCTGCAAGATCAACAAGCTAAAGAAAAACAACAACAACAACATCATATCCTTCAGGAAGAGATGCATGTAGATATTGAAATACAAGTTAGCAGAATGGTGGACTCAGTTAAGAGAGAGCTTGAACATAACGAAAGAACTCAATGTCGTGAAATATCATTTGATTGGATTTTTGGTAGGCTAACATTTTTTTTCAGCCAAGCTGTATACCTCACCAAGTCTATCAAACTTTCATATATGGGACATGAGTGAAAAAGGATCTTGCCATCAAGTGTACAGAAAGAGGATCCCTTCAGTAGCTTCAGATCTTCATCAGTAGCTGCCCCAAGGCTTTGAGTAATAGATGCTAGAGACAGTTACTGCAGTTATTGTTACAGTCATAAAATCCAACAAATAAAAAGAATGTTATCCAGTTTCTCAAAGCTGGAGAGAAGACCCAGTTGCTACCACAGTTCAAGAGCAAGCTTACTTTCCCCAGTTCAAGACAGGTAACCGAGAGTGGACCTTGGAAAATAGTTAAAATTCCATCATCAAATTATGCAAATAACACTCTGGTAAGACAGGGATATGTTCTCAGATACAAATAAGGAGGTGAACATGTAGAAGAGCATCTAGAGGAAGTACACCAAACATCAGGAGAACGATGAAGAAGCTAAGCCAATAGAAGTGGGTTATCAAAAGTTTTCAGGGTACCCATTTAGCAAGTTCTTCACTAGAATCAGTATAACAGGAGCTAATAAAAGGGTCACAAACCATTACAGAAAAAAACACCTAATTAGCCTTGGATTAAGGGGGTGACCAATGGATTGACACTGGATTGTGAAACAAGTTGGGAAGTGATTATAGCTGAATCATCTAGGTGAGGGAGATCTAATATTGAAACAACCAAACATTTGATGAACTAACATTACATACAAGTGCATCTGAAGGATGTGTCTTAAGAAACTATAAATTAAATATTAACTAACATTGCCAGAAAATGAAAGCTGCTGACTTCAGTACCTAAAAACAAAACATTTTTAATTCATACTTATATATAAAAAAACAATGTCAATCATCACAAAAAAAAAAACATC